>LOJH01056730.1:0-10663 GCA_001685095.1 Ellobius talpinus | reverse complement strand
TTCTGACCTTCAGGCTGAACCCCAATATCTGTCTCTGGGTTTTTATTACTCATGCTGCAACATAATATAAATATAATAAAGCTGATTTCTAAATGCTCATGTTTTTATCAATAGATTAGTGCTGCTCTTGGCCATCATCAAATTAATTTCAAGTAACAGGAGCTGGTCAAAGTGCTGTGAAGAAGGAATGCTATAGTGCTCACTCTAAATTGTCTGCCTGTGTCAGCACTCCAGGGCTTAGGAATTGCCCCCAAAGAGAAGATGGAAAAAATAGAAGAACCAAAGGATGGTGAGGTGCGCTTTGGAAGAATTTTCCTGGACATGATATGGTCACTGCATTCACAACCTTAGGAGGGCTGCTGTTACCTGTAAAGATCTTCACAAGACTGGGCCTGACAACATTTTGTCATGGAAGAAAGAAAGGTTTATGAACATCCCAGGGACAACTGATAGGGTAGGGAAGGAAGGGACATCACTTCCTTTAGTGCTGTGGCCACTGATGATATGTCCATGCCCCAGGAAATACCCTCCCATTCATGCTCATGCAAGAAACCCTAACTAAACCGAGTCGGTGAAAATAGACATGAAATAGAAAAGGTATTTGTAGGAAATCAGGGTTTCAGTGGGAAGCTGGGATGTAAAGGAAGGTGAAAATGACCAAAATTCACTATATACATGTAGAGATTGTCAGAGAATAAAAACAATAACGAACAAGTAGCTATTATAGAAGTTTCCAATTAAGATCTTTTTGTTTACATATCCGCCAAGTATGCTAATGACACTTGCTGAAAAAGCACACATACTCCATCAACTTTATCCAAGACTTTGATCACAAACCGAACTAAGAATGCTATTTAAGGGACAACTGGACACAACGTAAAAGGACTGGCTGGAAATGGCTGGTCCACAGCTGAGTCTTCCTGCTGTGCTCTGAAACACAGAACCCTGACTTTGCCAGTCTGCAACCCTGACAGGAGCCCTGTAGGCTACAGCTGGCCATAAAGGCTGAAGAGAGGTACTCACGTGGTGACAGTGTTGAAACCACAGGCCCGAAGCTTCAGCAAGCGGTCCTTCCAATACTCCCTAGGCACTCGGAAATATTGGATGGAGCCTCCAATTATCATGAACTTGTGACCTTCCAGGGTGAAGTACACTTGGCCCTGAGCATTCTTTTCAGTGCTAAGTCCAACCGATCTGTCCTTCAGCTTGGAAAGGGTCACACGAGACCAGCTAAACCTGGAATGGAGGAAAAAGAGAGGAGGGTGTGTTGAGGCCACTGTGGGCCTCTGGACCAATGAGGCTCCTGTTAGCAGGGTACACTAGACTGCTTATGTTCCTTAGTCTCCTCAGGAAAAGAAACAAAGCTCCCCGCTCCCTGCTTGCACCAACCTGGCAGGAGACATTTGAAACATGTCATCTCTGAATTCAGAGGGAAGACCAAGACCTGAGAAGACAAGTGGCAAGAAGAAGATGGCCAGAATTCTCCTCCAGGAAGGACACATTCTGCAAGGAAAAGAGACATTGACAAGGGGAACACAGTGGCTCCTTGAGCCACAGGGGCTAGGAGGCTGCTCCAGAACCTTCTAGAGGCCCATGGCAAAGGACACCCAGCACAGGCAGGTGTTCTCCCAAGAGCTAGTTTAAGGGAGGCTGTAGCTCCACTGGCTCCACGCAAGTCCCCAAATTCCAGGGCTCCCACAAATCCTTCCCCATAGGCCCTAAAACAGGATATACCACAACAGGACAAGGCTGGGAAATTGGGGTAAGGGATTCAGGAAAGGTGGGGCTCTCCATGCACAGGGTCCAGGGAGGACACCGCCAAAGCACCTCCTCGTCATCCACAACTACACCGTCAAGTTCAGAGTCATCGTGCAGACCCGTGAGCAGGGCAAGGTAGAGAGGGAACTCCAGAGGAAAGAGCTGGGGTAGAGAGAATTGAAATGGGAATCTGGGTGCTAGCAACACAAATCCTTGCACGTGACTGACTGGCAGACCTACAGAATACCTTGAGAGAAGTCTAGAGGCCGCCCGCCTCATGAGCACACTCAGGATAATGGGGTTGGAGGAGTTCAGGGAGGGCATGCGTCTGAAAGAGCTGGTAGAACTTAAGTCTTAAACTCTGGTAACCCCAAGGGAAGAAGAAAGGGTCACCTGAGGTATGCCATCACAGGAAGTCAGGGAGAAGAGGACCGTGCAGATCCTGCTCTCTTGGGTGCCTCAGAAACACGACCTTCAGTCAGGAATTATGGTTGCCAGGCCCGATCCAGGCTCAATTCAGTGCTGCTGACTGGATGAAATGCCTCAAGAGCTGGGGGCAGGTCCCAGAACCTTGACACCACAGTGCCACCCCAGGCCAGCAGCCTCTACAGCCAATGACTGGGTCAGGGTCTTCCTGGACAGTGTGCACTGGCAACTATTGGCTCTGGACACTGTGCATCAGAGACTGCAGGGTGTCCCAGACTCCCTTAGCACACAAATGCCTCTCAGTCCTGGCAATGAAAGGGGAGGATCATTGGGGTTATCTCGGCCTTGGCCTTCTCACAATGTGTGTACAGGTGGCTGGGCTGTCTCACAACAGCAAGGTCAGAGAGGGTAGGGAGAACAGGAGAAGATTATTTCAGGGAATTCAAAGTTGATAAGCCCTTTGAGGGAAGTCACAGGTTATAAAATTAATATACCAGAATCAACAGCCTTCCTATCTACCAAGAAAGACTGAAAAAGAAATAAGGGAAGCAAGTTCATGCCCAATAGCCTTTTAAAAAAATCTCCCAGAGCAAATCTAACCAAAGGAATGTTTGATGTATTATTTTATCAAATACCCCTTCAGCCTGTTCTTTCCCTGTCTCCTCCCATCACTCAGTGATATGAACATTAGGACTTGTGTCATTTCCCATGGGCTTCTGTGTTTCTTGAGTTTTCTGTTTATTTGCTCATGGTTTCAGGTTTTGTGAATTCTTCTTCTCTTTCAGCATACATTCAGACCACTCCAGACCACACGCTGTGAGTTAGGCCAGAAAAATATTACAAGATAATTATGATTTTTTTCTAAAAAAAATAGTCCAGCACCCAAATAAAACCACCCAGAAGAAAGAAAAAGAAAACAGGCCTGGTGACACACACCTCTAATACTTGTGTGTGGCTGTAATGCCAGATTATGGAGGGAAAAACACATAACCTGCAAACAAGAAGCCCAAAGACCACAACACCGCTGAGAGAAAATGCCCAAGGTTTGAGACACAAGCAAGTCATGAACTCTGGCTTCTCTTCTCTACCCAGTTCCCGATAGCTGTCTCAAAGCCTTGTGCATGCTCACACTGGCAGAACTCTGTTAATAGCTCACTGTCTTCATCCTCACAGAGACGTTCTCCAAAGTCCATGATACTCTAAACAGCAGCAACTGTGTTCTTGCATAGCCAATGCCTTGGATATTTCCTTACCAGCACCTGTCTGACGTTACATTGTCTACTTGTCCACTCTGTTCTTGGGGGTTTCGTTGGTTTGTTTGTTTTGCTCTTTCGCACCATAGACTTTAGATAGACATGTTCTCTTTGGATTAAAAAAAAGAATTTACTGTTCTAGGCAATAGTGGCACACACCTTTAATCCCAGCACTCAGGAAGCAGAGACAGGGTCAGCCTGGTCTACAAGAACTAGTTCCAGGACAAATTCCAAAGCTACAGAGAAACCCTGTCTCAAACAAACAAACAAACAAACCCCCTCCCCCAAAAAACAAAGAAGTATTTGCTGAACTCAGGCTTTCACTCAATTGTAGCATATATGTTTAACATTTATGAGACCTGGCGTTCAACTCTCAACACTGAAAAGGGATAGAAATTCCTTTCTTAGACATCACAATGTTTTATTTTAATAAGGTCATGGACATTTTATAAAGTCAAAACCAAAGAATCTATTGTCTTAGGACTGGCAAGGGCACCGTCATTTAAAGAATGGCAGCACCACAGACTATGGTTAGTGAGGCCATGGATTAGGAGACAGCTGAAGGGACATTTCAGTTCCTGACATTGCAGTAAACACATCCAGCGCACTCCTTGGAGACAAAGGTGGTGATAAGAACACACTTGCCCACAGCAACCACATAAAGCTACACCTCAGCTTCAGGAATCTCAAGACTGCCTTCCAGGAATGGAAGTAACTTGGTTCTTGCTTATTGAGTGTGCCCACGGTTCCATGCTCAACTCTAACCACTTCAGAAATAAAGATTCAAGGAAAAAGTCTACTTTGGAGAGCAAATAATTATCATCATTCCTTAAAACTGATGCAGTCTCGAAGAGGAGAGCTTCTCACCTTCCTCAGCAAATACTTCAAAAACTTGATTTTATGGCAAGACCACGGGGATTGTCCAATGATGCCTTCAGAAACATCACCCGCGGGCAGTTCTTGGCACTCTTTGTGTTCTTTTGAGAACTAGCTCAACACTGCCGGTATTTTCTCCTTTGTCTCCACAGCAAAGGGAAACAATAATCTAGAACTTTTCATTCTCAGGACATTTAGGTTAACCTTGATATCACTTTGAATTGTGAGCCTTTGTCCATAACCTTACTCTGACTCCCGGAAGCACTCTACCGTTGGTCCACACTCCAAACCCCATGTGAGCTGGATTTCAGCTCCATATCTTGAGCAAAACTGAAGAAAAGGATTGGGATTCTATAGTATGCCATGTCTATAAACCTATGTTCTAGTGGAGCAGAGATTATCAGTGTATAATTCGTTACTGGATCCCAGCAGCTCCAGAATGTCTGGCATGCAGCATACCCTCAACAAGTGTTTGGGTGATAACTTTACCCAGGCCCTGGCATCCATATATCCAAAGTGTCTGGAATGTTCTAGTGGAAGTTCCACTTCAGGCCCCCTACCCCATCTTTCTCCAAATCCTCCTACATCTCAGAAAGCCTGCCAAATGATGACCCTTCCCCCAGAGATGCTCAAGACCACTCCCACAATATATTTAAATGCCTCCCAGGAAAACAGACAGGTGTTTTCTGTTCTTTCTTTCTGATCTCCTCTCTGGTGAGCTGGAAAATCATCTGGGAGTGTTATATCAAATAAATTCAGGCCTTTTCTAATTCGGTTTGATTTGGTGTGATTTGGATTGCTGCAGAGAGACTTAATGGGATGCAGAAACTTTCCAGAGAGGAGCAAAGTAAAATAAACCAAAATGGAAGACAAGAATAATGCAGTTCTATGTCCTGATATTATCTGGCCAATCATTTCCTCACTGTGGATTGTATATGATGTTCCAAAGAAGTCTCTGTTGCTTCGAGAATAAACTGGCTCTCGGGACACAATTGTTCCTGGCTCCAGGGCCTTGTCATAGAAAACTGAGACCATCTGGGGTTGATACGGTTATCAGACTTGGGGTTCACAGCCTGTGTCCTAAACCGGGTTTGGCCAACACTCCTCAGTAAGCCATTTGAAAGAGTGAAACTAATAGTAAAAAGTGATAGCTTATGCTTTATCTAATAAATAGTAATATGCAGATGAAGAAACACAGTTGCCATTTAAAGGATGTTATGATGGTTTGAAAAGATCACTCAGTGCTTAGAAGCACTTGTTGCTCTTGGCGAGGACTTGCATTCAATACCTAATATGTTCACAATGATCTCTAACTCCAGTTCCAGGGCATCCAATGCCCTCTTCTGGCCTCCCTGGGTACTAGGCACACCAGTCATGCATGTGGTATATGTACATACATGCAGGCAAAAAACATGCACACATGAAATAAATCTAATAGGGATACAAATAAAAGGATATTTGGGACTCAGTGGTTCACACCGAGAAGATCAGCACTTGGGAGGCTGAGGCAGGAGGAGGAGTAGTTACATGAGAGCCCATAAGAAAGATCTTGTTTCAACAACAACAAGAGAAATAGGAAAAAGAATGAAAATCCAGTGTTGGGTATGGACTCATGGGAGAGTGGGCAGTTGTCTGTACCTCCGGAATCCTTAATGCTCTTGTTATTAGGAGTTCTATGCTTTGTGACTCCTCCTAGACTAGGCAGAGCACGAAACAATACTGTGCAGGCTGCTGCTTTAAATCTGTTAAGAGCAGCTTAAATAAAAGTGTTGGCTTGTCAGGCATCAAATCCAGGGAAGATCATTTAGACTTCTGGTACTTGCAGCTTTTGAGGCCATTTGTAGAGAGGAGTCACTCAAGTGCCATTTTCAGTGCAACTTCTCTATTTGTGTGGAAGCTTTGTTTCAAACATGTGTCTCTGGAGAATCCTCAGAGCTGGAGACACCAAAGCTCATGCTGTTACCACAAAGGCCCATGGCCTGAGAGGCAGGAATTGAATCATTAAGGTGTACTGGCTGAAGAGACTGCAAATGAACACCCTAAAATCTGCCTTCCATTCCATCTCCTGCCAGAATTCTGATCAGACAGGGAGAAGGGCTGTAGCCAGGAAAAGCAATCAGTTTCTGGAGCTCAGCCTTGCCCCTCCTGTCAGGGGGTCAGCAGTGCCTTTGAGACTCAGATTGTCTGTTTCATTGCCATCCTTGGTCCTATTTGCTCCTTCTGCAGATGACTGGACTCAGACACTTCTAGAAACAACAAAACAGTCAGTTTCTGCCGGTCTCCCCTTTGTACTCCTCCAGGGTGTCTAGTCTGGGAAAGCAGGGAAAGCCAACTCAGCATAGCCAAACATTAATATTGTGTGCACACTAAGGTATTAGCATGGATGTGCAGATTCCTTTTTACAACACGGGATAGAGATGTGGCCTTCTAGAATACAGAAAATGAGCACACTCCTGTCTCTCCTTTTGGTCCCTTGTCAGTACCGGTTTCTCTGGACACACTGGAATATGTAGAATACGCTCTTATGAATACAATAGCATTGAACAAATCTAGCTGCATTGATTAGATTGCCTTGTTGATAAGCATTATGGATTGATGGCACTTCTATCCACTCCCACCGGGATACTGGAATACCTATGTGGCCTAAAAACAGAACTGCATACATTCTCCATTTCCATAAACTCTGTTATTTTCGACATACATTGTCAAAGCACATTTTTCTTTCTTCCTATCTCTTCCTTCCTTCCTTTCTTTCCACCTTCTCATCTTACTCCTCCTCTTCTTCCGTCTCCTCCTTCAAACAGGATATTACTATGTAAATCAGGCTGGCATTGATATTGCAATGATTGTTCTGCCTCTGCCTATTAACTTGGGTTAACAATCTGTGCCACCATGTTTGGCTTGGCTTCAAAGTGTGTTTTCATCAGGTAAAAATTTTTCATGAACCAAGAACTGAGTTCAAGAAAAGCCTTTCTCATGTAAACGTCAAGAGACTGAGCTTTCTAGAAATGATGTCTGAGCTAGACCTTGAACCTTTAGGAATGGTCATATCAAGTTGTATTCACACCCACACTACACAGAAAAAAAGCCTGGAGACTGGAAACCCTGAGTTCACTTCTCACAACTCAGACTCCTCCAGACTTTGGGGCTTTATGCCCGTTGGAAACCCAAATTTCTTCTTAGAAGCAGCCAAATCCTAGACATGGACCACCTTCCTGAGCGCAAGTCAAGACTTCTGGAGGTCCGACCTCCCCATGTTCTCCATCTTTGTATATGCCACCTTTGCGTGGTTGAATGATGCTGTAATTAACATTTACAGCAGTAACTTCTTCAGCTAACTTTGTTACAGGAGCCCTGGGCTACAGAGGACTAACTTAGGGAAGTCTCAAAATCAGGTCCAGTCATTTACCCCAGAAGTCAAATTAAACAGATAATTGACTAAGTTCCCTTTCTGAGAGTCAGAAAGGGAATTTATTTGATGTAGCTAATTATATTGAAACAATAAAGAGATCAAGGGGTTATCCCTGTATTGGGGGTTAGAAATGCCAGCACAAAGACCACATAGTGAAGGGGAAACCTTGTACAGTCTGCAGGGTTGGCAAAACTGGGCTTGGTGATTAGTCCTAAATATGTAAGACTTGGGAAAAGCATCCCTTGAGGAGATGATCCCTTCCTTCTGCTTGTGGGTGGGGCCTTCTCCTTAAGGGCTACTGTTCCTGCCAGGCTTAGGGCAGTGCCTGGAACTGGACAATCTGGAGATTATAACATCTTGGAAAATCTTAAAAATAGTTTAAGTACTTTTCTCTGTGTCTTCAGTCTTGAGAGAAGAGGGCAAGCAGCTTCAGAGATAGATTTGTTAAAAAGACTACCATGCCCACGTGCAGAGATGTGCAGGAATCTCACCCCAGGGTTTGTTTTTAATCATAAAATTGTTTAAATGCACTCTTTGAGAATTTTGTGTGATGTGTCTTGATTATATCCACCCATTCCCCCAGATAGCCTCTTTTTCTTTTACCCAAAACGTCCACTCAGTTCTGGCCATATAGTCTGAGATGTGTGGCCTTCTGCCAGAGCATGGTCTGCTTCTCAGGGCAGCACTTCTGACTCATCCTCTCCCAGAAGCTATCAATTGCCTATCATGATAATTAACTTTCTCATCAACTTGACACAAGCTAGGTTATCTGGGAAGAGACAACCTCAGCCTGTAAGCAAGCCCGTGGGACACCTGGTGAATTACTGGTGTGGTAGGGCCCAGCTCACTAGAGCTGAGCTCATGTGGTGGTCCTCAATTCCAGCCTGTTAATCAATGGGTCTTGTTTTATGCCAGCATCATTGTGTTTTTATTTCTATAATTCTGTAGAGTAACTTGAAATCTGGGATAGTGATACCTCTAACAACGTTTTTATCATTCAGGGCATTTTTAGCTATCTTGGGTCTTTTTGCTTTCTCGAGAAATTTAAGATTGTATTTTCAAATTCTGTGCAGAGTTGTGCTGACATTTTGGAAGTGGTTGCCTTGGATCTGCAGTTATTTTGACCATTGTCACAATATTAATCCTACTAACCCATTGGCAGGGGAGGTCTTTCCATCCTCTGGTATCTTGCTCAATTTCTTTTTCAGAGTCTTAAAATTTTTGTTGTATAAATATTTCACTTCCTTGACTGGATTTGTTCAAGACATTTTTTGACCCTATTGTGAATGATATGTTCCCCCCTTTTTTTCTGAGTGTTTTTCATTTCTGTATAAGAAAGCTACTGGCTTTTTGTGTGTCAACTTGTATCCTGATACTTCGATGAGTGTTTATCTCTTGTAGGAATTTTCTGATCAAATATTTATGGTCTTTTATATACTAAAAAACTAATAAGGATACTCTGACTCCTTCATTTCCTGTTTGTATTGCCTTCACTTGTCTAATTCCCTAGCTAAGACTTCAAGGACTATATTCAACAGACCATGTCTTCATTCTGTTCTTGATTTTAGTGGAATGCTTAGATGTTTCTCAGTTTAGCAAGATGTTGCCTATGGACTTCTTGTTTATTGCCCTTATGTTGAGCATTCTCAATGCTCTCAAGCCAATGGTACTCCCCCCTGTTCTCTTCTCCTTAGCATATGTAGAGATTGGTCTTGTGGTGACAAGATCTTATTATACTACTTAAAACAGATCGCTGGTTACCTTAGGCTAGGAAGAGGCCAAAGGCAGAGGCGGTGTGGTCATAAGCACACTCTGTGGGGAACGCGGGTCACCAGCACACTTTGCACCTTCATTTGGTTAAGCTCAGCGTCCTGGCTGCAGACCTGCTCTGGAGTTTTGCAAAATGTTAGTTATCCCTGGGAGAAACACTAGGGGAAGGTGTGGGCAGTTCCATGATTCTTCTCTCATAACAGGCATTTAGAAACTGCTTTTGCTACTTTTTTAATTAATTTTTTCTTGACTCCATAGGTGACTATGGTCAGGATGAAGCCTGAGATCTCTGTACTTTGTGCTGGTCTTAGCTTTGCGTCAAGCAATGAAAAGTCATTGCGTGATTCTGAACAGGCGTTTTAACCACTCGAGTAGTATCTGTATGACTTATTTCACACACACACACACACACACTCACACGTGAGTGTGTATGTGTTTGCCACATGTGTGCAGGTGTCTGTGGAGAACAGAAAAGAGTCAGAAGTCCTGAAGCTGCAATTATAGGCAATTGTGAGCTCCCTGATGTGGGTGCTGGGGAGTGACCCAGATCCTCTGGAAGAGCAGCAGGAACGCTTCCCCGCGCTGTCTCTCCAGACCTATTTCACAGTCTTTTAGGCACAGAGAAAAGTCATTGTAGCAAGGCTGCAGTCAGAGTCCGGAAAGCCAGAGCACCCCCTGGCTGATGGCATCATCTGCAAGGACGAAGCCGTACCCTGGAGCATAAGTAGTCATTTTCTGAGCACAGTTAGTGACTTCCGGCCCTCTCGCCTCCCCAACAATAGCAACTTTCTTGATTACCTTGCTTGGCCAGCACTGAGAACTTGCTGCTCCCTGGGCACTGCAGCTTGATGAGGACTGCTCAATCCTGCACACCTCTTACCCTCGGCCCCGTGCTTCCTCTGTTTAAACACGAGGCCTCAACAGCCCAAAGTTTGAGCAGGGATCACTGAACCCCTTTTTTTGTTCCTCTTCCCGACGTGCTGACTCACTCTCTTCTGTATGCTTTTCCTCATTGTCCCTTTAATTAGTGGGGTTTTAAAAGACCAAAGAGTCGCTGACCTTGGCTAGTCAGGATGGCCAAAACCAGGGTTCTGGTTACAATATTGTAAAATGTGCTTGTAAGGTGGCTCAGTGTGCTGGCAGTGGTGGCACACACCTTTAATCCCAG
>LOJH01056729.1:1142-12340 GCA_001685095.1 Ellobius talpinus | reverse complement strand
TAATATGTGAGAGTTAGCCAATAAGGGGCTGGAGACAATGGGCCAGGCAGCAATTTATTTAATACAGATCTCCTTGTGATTATTTCGGGCATAAGCTAGCCAGGCGGCTGGGAGCTGGGCAGCAGGAAGCGGCCTGCGCTCATTTTACAACAGGAATGGATGCCAGGAAGCTGCCAGATGACCTTCATGAATGCCATGCAAGATGCACCCCCAACACACTCACTGAATAAAATACAATTCTAAAAAGAAAGGTACTGATTAATAGCCAATAGCAATTTTATTGAGCAAGGTTCTACAAAAGTGTCTAGATGCATTAATAGGTATGAGCAGAGTAGATGATTTCTGTAATACAAAACTTAGATACTTTAGAAGCACACATTCATTCATCATTCATTTATTTGACAAGATAAATGTAGCCCTGTGTAGCCCTGACTGGCCTAAAATTCTTTATGTAGACCAGGCTGACCTCAAGCTCCAGGGATCCACTTTCCTGCCTCTTGAGTGCTGAGACGAAAGGTATGCGCCCAGCTAGAGACAGTTTTAAAAGATTAGAAGAAAGCAAACTACAGCTGTCATAATCTGAAAGCCAATTGGTAAATTTATAGTATGTTTTTTAATTAATTGAATTCTGACCAATACTTTAACAAAACTATTGTGTATGGTCTAAATTTTAATGTCATATAAAAATGTTGCTTTTCTGCCCTATACTAGCTAAATAGAACATAACAATTAATTGGTCATTTCCATAAAGCTAAAATTCTAATATTCTAATTTTAATTATTTCATGTACCTTTTCCTAAGAAAATGATATCCAAATGAGCATGTTTTAAATAAACTAAACAGCTGGAAAATGTCAAGAGGAAAAATCCATCAACCTAAAAAAAAAAATCGACTAATCTGAATTCTACTTTTAAAATTGAAAATTCTAAGAAATAATGCTCTTGCTACTTGAGCATCAAGATTGTAAGAAAAACATAAGGAGGGGAACTAATAGCCCAGGGACGGTGAGGGGCACAACGGTCCTCTGTGCTCAACAACAGTGCCTTTCTTGCTGTATCTGGATCTACATATTCAATATCTCCGTGCCCCAGCATCCTCTCTTAGCATACAATGCTCCTTTCTTGCATTATTAAGCAGTTACTTCCCATTTCAGACGCCGTTCTCACAGAACCCGCCCACAATCCAGCCTTTATAATGTGCAGTGTCCACAGCCAGGCAAGAGCCAAATCCTCCTCTTGGCTCAGTCTCACATTACTGCAAATGCACTGTTGCTGCTTCAGGGCACCCACAGGTCAAACACTCCACCCAAAAGCCACTCTACTCTGCATTTCTGTGATTCTAAACAGTGAGTACCCATCAGTGAGAATCCATGAGCGACTGGCTAGCAGTTCACATTGAGGGCAGTTTGTGTAACATTGCTCTTTAAACCAGTAGATGTCCAAAGACTGCAATACTTGCATCATGAAGACAAAAGATGCAGCATCTCGCACATCTTTTTCCTCCCCCTTATAATAATCTCCACGAGAGGCCTGGATAGACATATTACTAGATAATTCATTTACAGGTATGGTTAACTCAGAGGAAGAAATTCATTGAAAATTTGAATTTATTAAAATTTTATCTGAAAACTATAGTAATAAATAAAATGACTAATCTGGGCTATAAAGCATAGCATATGGCACTTTATTTTTTAAACCCTGTACTAGGCACTTTACACATATGAGTTCGTCTGATTTATGCAATAACTGTAAGAGATGAGTAAGGCCATGATCCTATTTACAAAGCAAAGGAATGCACAGACAGATTGACTGACTTGCTCAGGTGGCACAGATGCTAAATGGAAGAGCTAGGATTTAACCCCAGGCAATGTGGATCTAGAACTATGTCCTTTATGTTGTTACCTTTGGACTGCCTTGAAGACTTGCAAACATATAGGCTTAGCAAACAGTCTGAACAGGATACTTAAAAGTGAATTACTTTTGGAACTGAAGAGCCACCAGCTTTAAAACCAGACTCACTATTTGCTCAAATTAGTGAGACTCCTGTCACTTAAGAGAACACCAGCATTTAAATTTTGGGTCAAAATAACAAGATCAAGTTCTTAAGGAACACTATTACAGATTAAATATAAGGACATTAGTTTGAAGAAGTTGCATTGCAGTCGTGATTCTGAAAGTCCCTTCGGATGACCTACCTCACCATGATTGAAGAAGAAGCATAGCACTGTGACCAGGCCTCCCAATCGGCTGCCACTGCAAAAGAGGATAAGAAAATGTAACTCAATGTCAGAAATGTAGGTCAATTTTGAAATAAAACCTCAAAACATGGTACCATGATGACCTTCCACCGCCAGACAGCTTTGGCCACAAAAGACCTCTCCTGTGCTGATTCATAAAATAGCTCATTTCTTCCGAACTATCACTAGTACAAAATAGAGAATACATTTTTTAAAACAACTTGTCAGTTGAGTGAAGAGACACACACCTGTGATTCCAACACTTAATACAGGCAGAAGGATCAGGAGCTCAAGGCTCAAGACTTAGTTACTTAGTTTAAGACCAGAGTATGAGATCCTGGCTCAGGAAAACAAAAACAACAACTCATTTGTCACCTACAAAATGTGCACACTCGGGGGGGTATAGGGGGAAGAGAGAAAGAAAACACTGGAAGAAGTCATTTAAGAAAGCTGAAGGACAGCTTTTCACACATCTCTCCTTCCAAACCAACCATTCTCTAAAAGCAAACAATTCCTAGTGTGAGCGTATCATTCACATCTGACATTTGTTCTTTTTCTACCTTACCATGGAGATTATTCATAATCAGTACTTGTTACCAAAGGCACCTTCTACACCAACGTGAGATACTGCATAGTCCCAGAGTACTGCAATTTCTTCATCTATTCTTTAGTGAAGTGCAGGTTCTTTTCAGTCTCTTGTTAGACACCATGTTTATAATCCGGGAATGCACATACCAGCGCTCCCTTGGACAGACTGAGGTGTGAACCACGCTGGTGAGCACTGCGCCACTTCTCCCCAGTCAGCGCTCAGACTCTTCTCAAAGCCCACCCTTCAGACAAGTTACTTTGATTGTTACTGCCCCCATTTGTATGGAAAACCACTGTACCGCTTCAGTGTAACATGCATATTTCCCTTCCAGGGACTGTGGTGACCAAGTGTTTGGTTGTCATGTATCACAAATAATTTTGATAATTTACAGGGTATTCAGCTAAAACTTTAAAAATACCATGTATGCTGATAATCCTCTTCTCTATTGCATTCCTAGTCTGGGAAGGGTTTTTCCAATTTCAAAATTTCATAGATAGCCACCTAAAATTTCTTCTAGTACCATGCACTTCCATTTAGATATTTTATCCGGAGAGCTCTAATTTCTCCTCTTTGAAATCACCACTCATGCTAAAACACCAAGCAAGTAAAAGTCCCTGTCTCAGAGAAATGCAACCTAGCCTTTCTCATACAGTAATTTCATACAATGGTCAAATCTTTTCCAGTCTAGCTAACTGATTTAATTCTGCAGTCCTTTTCTGTCACACGGCACCATTTTCATCCTGCAAGATTCTGGTTATTTTAATACATCTTAGGAAAGTTCCCACCTACAGCCACACAGAGACTGATTTAGGTGATTCT
This sequence comes from Ellobius talpinus, assembly GCA_001685095.1. Taxonomy (NCBI): domain Eukaryota; kingdom Metazoa; phylum Chordata; class Mammalia; order Rodentia; family Cricetidae; genus Ellobius; species Ellobius talpinus. The sequence continues at coordinate 8,696 of LOJH01056729.1, read as the reverse complement.
CTGTACATAAAACAATCTAACAGACCGCTTTTCAAACAAATGTTTGTCATCAAAATGGCACTGAATTTACTTACAACTTGTGATATATATATACACACACACATATAAAGCAGTCCATAGAATATACATATATATATATATTTATTATAAAACAGTCCATAACAAGTTATACACAAATTCAGTGCCAGTAATTCAGTAAATTCAGCAGCATCACAATTCAGTATGTAAATTCAGTAAACCAAGTGCATATAAATACACATGCACATGTAAATACATATATATGTATATATACAGATATATATGTATGTGTGTATGTGTGTGTGCAGTAGTTATACTGCCTGATCAACCAATGAATATGTCACTCCCCATTTATTCAATTCTAATTATATTACTTCAAAGAAAATTTTATAAGCCAACAATATAGTAGTCAGGTACTAATGTTAATCCTTCTATAAATACAGAGAATGTGTTGAAATCAAACCATGGTGGTTGTTTTCACACTTTCAGAATTGTGACAGGTCACATAAGCCAAGGAACAACATGCCAGAGATTTAAAGTAGATAGCCAAAATGCTCAATTTTACAAAAATATACAGCATTCTGACTAAACAAAGAATGTGTTATTTCTTACATCCCTAGAGCAATGAGCCCTGGAGACAACTCATTCTCTGATTATAGTCAAAAACATAAGACAAAAAAAATAAGACCTTAATATAAAATTCCTTTTTAAGACTTCCCTTGAGCAAAACAAAACCCAAAGTAAACTTTTCTGACTTTAGTTTTCCTTAAAGAAGAGTAGAGGTCGCTGGAAAGATGGAAGAGCACAAGGAAGGAGTGCAAAGCCGAGCGAATCCCGGCCTGGAGCGGCCTTAGCTGCCCTCCTCACTTAGCCTCCACTGGCCTGTGAGGCTCCGCGACTGGACAGTCTCCAAAGGACACAAACGGCACAGGGTCCAGTCTGGCACCACCTGTCTCTGTGCCTAGCTACCCAGGGAGACCGGCTTTCTGATCCACTTTGTAACTTCCAAAGCTGGGAGGCAGAGTACAGCTGGCTTGTCTGTAAGTGATAGTCTGAGTCGAAAACACTGTTTAATGATGTGACTTTGCAAAAACTCAAAATTAATGTCCCTAACACTAAGATACCGTTCTGATCCTAGAGACTGCCACAAAAATTTTATTTTGATAAATAGAAATGGCATTGCAATCAGAATATTTAAAACTGTTTAAATTTTTCTTCATTATAGTTGATATTTCAGTTTTCCTTAGTAATAAAAAACTCTTTTACAGTATAATATCACCAACTGTTAGGAAGCAGGAAAGCCACTACTCTGCGAATTTATAAACCATGCTAAGCCCCTGAACATTTGCCACAGACACTCACAGACTTCATTCGTCTTTTTATGAATGGGGTCTATGCATATGTATCTATCTATATATACTTACAGTGTGTGTCCCCATGTGTACGTATGTATATGGCGGCCAGGGGTCAACAGAAGTTATTTTCTTCTGACTTTCCACCCCTTTTTTTGAGACAGGGTCTCTCAGTGACCCTGGAGCATCCTCTCTCTACCTGCCGCCCCAGCACTGGGGATCACAGGGGTGCCTCTGCACTACCTGACTGCCTGGCCTTTTACATGGCCACCAGCGATCTGAATCAGGTCAGCATTCTGGGTAAGCTAACATCTTACCAACTGACATCTACCTAGTATCTTTATTTACCCTTTGAGCCTCGATAGTCTTAGAAAATTAAGGAGGGGCATTTAAGCCTAAAATTTAAAAATTCTTCCTAGCTCTGAAATTTAATAATTCTATAATAGTTCTTATTCTTTAATTGTAACAATTGGAATCAATTATCACAATTATCAAAATTTAGTGGGTTTTGTTAATCAGAGACTGGAGTAGTACATAGAAAGATGATGGAACATAAAATATAACATTTGAATAGGAAAAAGCACTTTCAGCGTTTTTTAGACTACAGTAAATAACACTTGAAATGAGTTTTCCTATGTAAATATTTAATAAATGAGAAAGAGAAAACTGTGGAAACTGAATGGAGAATTTTCAGTCTCAAGTTTGGGGACCAAGGCTCTGATGCTTTGCTGGCCTAGGGAAGAATCCACAGGATGGGCCTGGCTTGGAGTTGAGGACCTGCTCGCTACAGCTGTGGGACTCAGTGGTACAATAAAGAAAGAGAAGAGGGTGAGAGGGCTCCATGGGTAAGGGCTCTAGCCACTCAAGCCTGGCAATCCGAGCACAGGCCCCTGAATGTACACAACTCGTGGTTTCTTTCATCCAGGCAGCAAGGCACGCCCCAGACATCTATGTCACGCACACACATGTGCGCAATAATAATGACTTTAGAAGAATAAACAAGGGAAGGAAATGACAACTAAGTATGTTAAAACAATGTCCTGGCTTGGCCCCGTGCTTACATAACAACTAGCTAACACCTTTAATTTTACTGTCTGCTGGCACCTAAACAAACCTCCCTCTCACCCTGGTAAATGTACTTAGTACTAGACCAGCCTTGCCCATGGCAGACTCACAGATGGCACCTGAGGGTAAACAAACACAAATGGCACATAATCAAAAGGCTATTGGTAGTCACTGGTTTTGGAAACTTGCTGTGGAACATGTCACTGTTGTCCTTAATCTTGCCCAGACATAGAGGGCAATTCATTGTCACAGCTTGTAGTCAGGAGTCTCTGAACTCATACAGGCCTTCCCACTGTGCCTTCTGCAGCCACCAACCGGAGTACTCCACCTCTCTGCCTCACAGCCTCTTCCCTGGGGCTTTCTCCTGATGCCTCTAGAACTGCCATGTCTTTGTGTATTTGCTTCCCTGAAAACTCTCCCCAGCTCCGCGGTCCACATACTTCCCTCATAGCAAGCACATACACTAGACCAGACTGCCATCCTCTTCTACCTCAAGACCTCCTTCTCCCATGCCTGTCTACTTTCGCTAAACATTATGAACTGCCTCAGGTCACCACCGTCCACACAGCGCAGCATAGTCAACTGCAGCCGCCACCGTCCACACAGCGCAGAAGTCAACTGCAGCCGCCACCGTCCACACAGCGCAGAAGTCAACTGCAGCCGCCACCGTCCACACAGAGCAGAAGTCAACTGCAGCCGCCACCGTCCACACAGCGCTTCACTGCTGTTCTACTTCTCTCTCAATTTCAAATCCAAACATAAGAGCATGTTCAAACGGCCTGCGAGATTTGGCTCCTGCTCCACCTCCAGACCCCTTCCCTCTTCTTCCTGACCTGAGATTTGTGGTCCAGCTACCACGTCTTTGTCAGATCTCAAAGGAAATGACCACACAAACTGCAGTGTGCAGAACAGTGTGGTGAGGGGCAAGGTCGATGGGGTAGCTGGGTGGCCAGTGAACTGAGGCTTTGGTGTCTGGAGTGAGGTGATGCACAGGGGAAAGTGGAAGAACTTGAGATGCTGATGAAAGGAACAGGATTCTAGGTGTTATCACCTAGGCAAATCCAAACCCAGCCCCGCCCCGTGGCAGAGGCAGTGGCCACCCATGCACACCTGGCGGGGAATACCCCGCCTAATCCCGCTCTCTTCTTTCTGTGGAGGAGTTTCTGAGGTAGCAGGTGTGTGTCTATCACGGTCTCTGTTTCTCTCTCTTTCTTTCCCTCTTCTCTCTCCCCTCACTCCCCTCCCTTTGCAATAAACTTCCTTCCCATGTAAGTTCTACCTGCTGGTGTGTTTGTCCCCAGCCATGGGATCCACAGTCCCACATTGCACCACATAATATTACACCAGGTCCACCTGGATTACAGAGCCAAGGGCAGCGTAAGGCCACAGGTAGCTGCCAGGAGTCAGGCGTGGTCTTCAGTGTGAAAAAGTGTCATTTGCTAAGGCAGTGAAGACATACAAAGGAAAGGACTTGAAAAAAAATGCTAGTGTTTTCTAACAACAACACTCACCATCTTATGCATACCAAAGAGCAATAAGTATCTTTAAATATTCATATACAACTGCTAAACCAAATGGGTTGGTTTAAAGATATGACAGCAGGCCAAGCTACTAGAACATTCAGAAAAGTATGTAACTGGCAAAGTTTCAGATGATATGATACACAACCTATTTAAGACACATTTTACCAAGTCCTGCCTGGAAAAGCTATAAATGCCTGCTTGAAGGTAAGGCAAGAACTAGAAATTATCACATAAAACTGTGGAAGCAAGATGGGTATAAACATATTCTCATGAGAAATTTAAGTTTTCCTTAAAATAGGTAAGAACTAGTGGAAAGATATGAAACAGATAATAAAAGAAGTATTTTCTTCTATCACAGAGCCACAAAAGAATAGTTTTTGATCCATACCTGGGATCGTGGGGAGACTGTAATTCATTTCAGAGACAAAGAGGGACACAGGCAAATTAAATGGGGGGACGAGAACATATGGATGATTTATTTGGGCCCTTGGGCCTTCCATAACATATCTAGAAATAAAATCACATTTTAAAAATTTCTCTGCTACCAAGAGAGTTACTCTGACCTTCAGTGGCAAAGGAAGATGACAGAAGGACAGAAGATGCATACGCTGTGCTATGACTGGCAGAACTCAAATCCCAAAGAAGAGGCATCTTTCGGATGACTAATTCTGTCTACAAAAGTGAAGAAGCAATGGAGAGTTGAGCAGACAGAAGGAAGATTCCCTAGGAGGGGGAAAGCATCAGGGACAGATCAGAATGGCCAAAGGGACCCTGGTCAGCAGAGAAGAAATGGACAGGAATGCATGAAAAAAGACTGTCAGTTCTCACTAAGCTAGCTCAGCACAAGACATGAAGGCAAAAGAGGAACAGGAGAGTTCCGGGGAGAGTGCAGCCACTCAGCCCTCATGTGTCACTGTTCCCTGTGTGGGTTGCAGCAGGCATCACTTCCACAGGCCAAGTTAATAGAACACTAAGAAGAAAATGGTTAAAAATGCAAAAGTTCCTCCTTTCTCCTGTCTCTCTAATGTGCTAATCTCAAAGTCTGATTCCCTTATAAAACGTCATGACCACTGGAAAATATGTATTTCCGATGGTCTTGGGACTATGTGGATAGAATGGGAACCAATGCAGAGCAGATATCACTGGGAAAATCCTTCCTACAGTGGTAAGTTCTAGTAAGGCTTACATGATAAAGAACAATCCATTTCCACCATGCCTTTTGTATGTGGCAAGCATGAACTAGCCACTCTGCCATGGGTGGAACCTCTAGAGCTGTGAACAGAAACAAATTTCTTTGCAAGCTGAAACTTTGGTTTGTGGCAGCGATGGAAAGCTGACGCAAATGTCCTGTCGGTTACAGAGCATTTAAGGTCTCAGCTTCAGTTTTCAGACTCAAACACTTTTGTGTCCTGCCTTTCACTTCCTAAACTTCTAACCCAGCACTGCACTCCATATCTCTTGTTGTATTAGTTCCAAAAGGAAAACAAATCTTTGCCAAAATAATGTAATTTGTACACATCTTCCATCAGTGACTTTTAATGAATTTTATATGTGTGTATTTTTCCAGACTTCCCATTGCAAAACATCCATCAGTGAACCACTGCAGAGGAGATATTAACTCCAAAACTAACCAACTAATCGACTCTCAGTGCACAATGTCCAGAGTTAACTTCAAGCTCTGCAAAGGACTGCAAAGCCTTGCTACACTGCCAAGAGCTGTCTGCCTTTTTGGTATCTGCTCTGAAATCCAACAACAAATACTTTTGGTATTTACCTATCAAAGAAGTTCATGCCCTGGGCATTTATCAACTTTACCAATTAAAGAACTTCATACCTTGGACATTTATGAATTTTACAAATCAAAGAAGTTCATGCCTTGAGCATGTATGAATTTCCCCCAAAAAGTAGCTATGGAGGAAACCCTATCCTTAGTACTGTCAATCTACAGCATGGTAATACCAAGAGGCCCACTGAACAACATAATTACCGTAGCCACGAACTAATGATGCAGCCTAAAGAGTAATTTGAAGGGGAATTTAGGAGAAATACTAAAATGCTGAGAATTCCAATAAAAGAATTATTGTGAATAAGCTACATTTGAAAAATATATCTCATTGTCTCCTTAAGTCAAATCCTGGGAGTCAGTCCCAATCACTGTTTGCTATTTCCCTTCTATTTCTTCTTCTGATGAAAAGCAATGGATATCTGACTTCTAAAATTATATATCTGCATTGCCATGTTATTTTAAAAAACAAACATACATTTGAAAAAATGGCATACACTTAGTCTGCTCTGTGCATTTCTAGTCTGTTAGACAAAACTCTAAATTTTATTTCTCTCTACCTAACACAATTCATACTGACAAATTCCTTGACAACTTTTTATATCAACCTCTTTATTCTTAATTCATATTTTTAAAAACTCTGCACTTTTATCCCAGTCAAAATATTAGAAAAGTAATTAAATTAACCTTCAAATAAGAAAACATTAGGAAACTGTAAACATGGTAACTCTGATAGTACTTCCTAGCCGTTAACACTAACACTTAGAAGCCCAGCCAGCAGCTACCGAGACGGCAACATTGGTTTACTTGGAAAAGCACTTGGAGTAGGAGGACAGAGTCCTGTCCTCAGACCTCACACTTAAAAACAAACAAACAAACAAACAAACAAAAGCACGTGGTGGCTGATCCTTGCAAAGCCAGTGCTGAGCAGGTAGGACAGACTGATCCCTAGAGCAGCCAGCCTCACCTCACTGCAAGTTCTAGGCCAGTGAGACCCTGTCTCAATCCCAAGGTCATCCTCTGGCCTACTATGCAAAGAGCTACTAGTTCTGTGGGGATGGCGATGCTGAGGGTACTGTGGCACTGAAATCCTTGCAATCCCCAAAGTGACAGGTTCCTTCTTCACAGACAGCTTGGTAGCTCCTACACAGCTTAGGGGATGGGGACTGGTCACAGGAAGTGAAGGCAGAGTTGAGGGTTTAGGAGTTTTTGTTAGCAACCCCCAAAATCCAGGAACGGGATAGTGGTTAAAGGTCGGGTTGACAGGAGTGACTCATCTTCCTGACACAACAATGCTCCCATGCAATGACACAAAGATGAAATTTAGAAAGCTTCCAAATGGCCAAGCAGAGGAAGAAGGTTCATTAATGAAAAGGCAGAGCTAGGAGGCCCCGTGCTTTCCACGTGTATCGCCCTGCATGTCTCTCCACCCCACCTTCTGCGAACATCTTTGTAGCAGCCCGGTAGCACAGGGACATGCTGCCTGAGTTTAAGAAGAAGCTCCAACAAACTGACTGAGTCAAGAATGGGGACATGAAACCTGTACCCACAGCCATCCAGCCAAAGCACACGGGAACAGGGGATTTTTCAAAGAAGTCTTTGTGTTGTTGGTGCTAAGTAAAGACTGTGAGCAGAGCAGCTGGGTCGGTTTTCCCATCTATCTTCAGAGATACCCTTGGACAGGACTAATGAAATTATTTGGGACTAATAAAAATGATATGGGACAGAAGGGACACACAGAGGCACTTTCTAGGCACACAACTTCAAACAGGAGAAAGGAATTCACACACACACACACACACACACACACACA
>LOJH01056725.1:941-11661 GCA_001685095.1 Ellobius talpinus | reverse complement strand
CACATCCTCTCCAGCAAAGGCTATCATTGGTGTTTTTGATTTTAGCCATTCTTATTTCAAATGTATTCTCCAATAAATTCGCAGTTTTTTATAGTCTACATAATATCCATCAGATAAAGCCAGGCTTGCAGGAAAAGGCTGACTGGAATAAGTGGACATAAGACATGTAGCTGCATGTGTTAGACACAAGCCTTACAACTCCTTTGTCACTTTGTTTCCCTTGCTTGCTGATTTCCTACATCACATTAATTTAAAAAAATTAGCAGTACAATTAATGCTTAGATTTTGCACTATAGTTCAGTTATTTCCCACTAACTCATATTTTGTAGTTCATATAGATGCTACCTACTTATATGATGTGCTTCACAGACTAGTAAATTATTTAGTAGGGGTTAATTTCTTATTTTATGATGCTTAGAACTCACTTACTGATAATATCTCAGAATATAAAAGGTTGGTATGAATTTATGAATGATTAAAAATAACCCCAGAGATATTTATTTATTATTACTGATAGAGATGCATTTCTTACATCGGAGCTATTTCATGCCTTACCCACCGTATCCCAAGTACACAAGATGGAGTGGTGGTATATAATGCTGAGTGTTTGCTTTGAACTTTTTTCCCTCATATTGACTTTCCATTTTCTGTGTTCAACATGACTTCTTTTCTAGGAACACAATGACACAGACTGTAGTTCTTATTCCCGAATATTGAGTTGACTCTTCATCACCTGGAATGAATCAAGCAGTAGGCTTATATAAATTCTGAAACATTTTAAAAGCATGAAAATACAAAAGATATATACATACATAATAAATAATGGACTATGTTTCCAGATTTTATATTACTTTATTGTCTTTCTTTAAGATCAGAAGCAGGTAATAGAGGGTTAGAAAGTTGTTGTCTTTTATAACCTTATGCTTGTGTCGTTATTGAACATATTATTCGAAAAGAGACCGTTCACTTTTTGTGGCTTTTAAATATCAGTATAAGAATATTTGCTGCGTTGAGCTAGTAATGAAAAGGCAAAGAAGCAGTAGTAGCATGAAAATTGTTTACTTAGGAAAATTATCTGAAGCAAAAGTTAATAATGACAGGAAAGCCATAACTTTTGGCAGACTACTGAGTCGTGACCGAGACTGACTCATCAAAGAAATAATTTGAATAAATATTAGTGGGAACATTTTGTCATTTCCACCAGTAAATGAGTGGAGACAATTTTTAATAGATCTGACAAAAATTCTTAGGTTTATTTTCCAAACAAACATTACAATTCTCCTGCATTTAGTCATAAAAAATTGCATTAGAAGTTTTAAATGTATGACCACATGAATATGACATAGTGCCCTGTCCCACTGAATTACTTGTCCTCAGATGCTAATAGTGCCAACATGGAGAACTAACTCAGATAATGAACAATGGCAGGAAAGACAGGCATTGCTCACACCACACATTATCCTGATGTCACCAGTCCCACAGCAATCTCTCAGTAATCCAGCTCCATCACCAGCAAAATTCCAAACTGGTTGAGAGACTTTTCCCCATGTAAAATATTATTATGCATTTCCTCCTGGTTAAGTTAAACTATCCTTTAGGGTTTTTTACTTGTTGTTCCTTTTTAGTGTTCCAGTCTCTTTTGCTCTATTTTTCCCTTAAGAGATTATTGTTGAAGTTCCATTTTCAAAATCAGAAAATTATAGACTTACCAATTGAATTCCCTTAGCTAAAGACTGAAATTGTATTTGCTAAGATTGATTTGTGTGAAACTTTACAATCTTGATTTTATTCATCTCATATTATTTTTGCTAGCCTCAATAGCATCCAAGTGGACCTCACTAAGTTTGACAAAAGTTCTCAGCTGTACTTTTTTTGGGGGGGCTTATAATTACTGAAAAAATGCTCACTAGATATTCAAAATATGTGGTCATATAAATAATGGCACAAAATGTTGTATACAGTATTTTGAAAAAACATATCCCAGAGATCCACAGGTCTATTAAAACCAGGTTTGTTGACCTATCATGCTTTGTTCTGAAATCTAATTGACTGTTTTTATGTAAATACAGAAGGTGGAGTGCAAAGTAAAAAAAATTCTTTGCAGAAACAAGCGTTACTTTCAGATTTTATATAAAAATTTATTTTACTTAAATTTTATCTTTTTATTATTATTTTAAACAATGCTAAGAGTTTCTAACTGTATGATGTAAGTCTAGGAAGTTGTTTCCAAAAACTTTTTTCAAGAAATTACCAGGGAACAAGTGTCAGCTAATAATGTAAAGTATAAGAAGCTAGAATGAAAGACCAGTACTATGTACTAATATTACATAATTCATAAAATGTCAGATTTATTAAAATATGTTTGCATTGGTTATATCTTGATAGTCAACTAAAAGTCAAGAGCTGGGCACACCTGTGAAGGATTTTTCTTGATTAAATCATTTGAGGTGAGAAGACCCACTCTAAATCTGAATCATTTGAGGTCTGGAGACCCACCCCAAATATTCTGGTGGCAGTCCACATAAAAGGATATGAAAGAAGGAAAGTTTTTGTTTCTTGCCTCCTTGCTCGCAAGCTCCTCTTAAGCAGTCAAATTCATTTGTTCTGTTGCTGAGGCATTTCTTCGCTGGTAAAAGGTACCAAGTCATGTGGCTAACAAGGACAAGAATTATGGGTTAAAATGTAAGATATAAGAGTTAATAAGAAGCCTGATCTAATAGGCCTCTGTGTATTTCTTTGGGACCAGGTGTGACAGAAACCTCTGTGAACAATACTGTTTGGCCAATAGCTTAAGGGTCTTTCTAGCTAGTTCTTATATCTTGAATTAACCCATTTCTTTATTCTGTATATTGCCACGAGGCTGTGGCTTACTGGGTAAGGTTCCGGCATGGTTCCTTCAGCAGTTACATGGTGTCTCTCTGACTCTGCCTACTCTCTCTCTCTTTCTCTTCCAGCCTGGCTATATTCTACACTGCTATAGGTCGAAGTAGCTTCTTTATTAACCAATAATATATTAAAACATATTCATATCACACAGAGGGGAACCCCACATCCTGGTAGAAACCTACTGCAGCGGAAACTCTCAGGAATCTATAAGGATGACCCTAGTGAAGACTCCTGGTAATGGGGGATACTGAGCCTAAACCAGCCATATTCTGTAACCAGGCTAGGTTTTCAGTGGAGGGGCTGGGATACCAACCCAGCCATGAAACTTTGACTACAATTTGTCCTACCTGAAAGATGTGCTGGGGTAAAGTTGGCACAGAACTTGTGGGAATGACCAACCAATGACTGGCCTAGCTTGAGACATACACCATTAGAGGGGTTCATGCCTGGCATTGCCTGGAGGGCCAGGAGCCAGTGGCCGGGTAACAGAGACCTGGAATAGAACCAAACGTGACTGACTGTAGTATCGTGATGTTGAGCTCTTTGGACTCTTTTGGGGTTCACTGCCCAGATCCCAGATGAATCACACATGGAGGCTTATTCATTTTTTATAATCATCTGACCTTAGCTTGGCTTGTTTCTTGCCAAGCTTTTACTTAACTTATACTTTTTATATATTTTGCCTCTGGGTTTCCCCCTTCTTTTACTTCTGTAAATCTTATTCTTACTCTGTAGATTGCTGTGTAGCTGGGTGGATGGCCCCCCTAATGTCCTCCTCTTCTCTGGCTACTTCTCCAAAACTTTTCTCCCAGTTCGCTCCTTTTACATATTCTCTCTTCCTGCTAGCTCCACCTATCCTTTCTCCTGCCTTGCTATTGGCCATTCAGATCTTTATCAGACCATCAGGAGTTCTAGACAGGCAAGAAGGTATCACAGCTTCACAGAGTTAAACAAATGCAACATCAACAAAAGTAACACACCTTAAAATAATATTGCCAACAACTGACAAAAAATTGTCAACGGAATGATTCCTAATTCTTCTCTGATATACTTATAGACAAGAGCCTAGTCTTCAGAGAGGCATCATCCAGCAACTTGTGGGAGAAGATGCAGAGACCCACAGCCACACATTAGGTAGAACTCAGGGAATTTTGTGAAAGAGGTGGCGGAAGAATTGCATGAAGTAAGAGGGTCAAGGACACCAATAGAAAACCCACAGAATCAAGTAAGCAGCGCTCATAGGGGCTCACAGAGACTGAATTGGCAATCAGGGAGCCTGCATGGATGTGACCTAGGTCCTCTGCATATATGTTATATCTCTGTAGCTTTGTCTTCTTGTGGGACTCCTAACAGTGGGTGCAGGGATTGTCTCTGACTCTTTTGCAATGGTTTTGGGACCCTTTTACTCCTACTGGGTTACCTTGCCCAGACTTAATAAGAGTGAAGTTGCCTAGTGTTATTGCGACTTGATATGTATGCTTGATTGATATTCCAGGGAGGCCTGGTTTTGTTTTTGTTTTTGTTTTTTTTCTTCTGAAGGGAAATATAGGAGGAGTGAAATTGGAGGAGAGGAGAGGTAGGGAGAGGGACTGGGAGGAGAAAAGTGGTAGGGAGATGCAGTCAGGATGTAATATATAAGAGAATAACAAAAAGAAAGAACAAAGGAAAGAAGAGAAGAAAGAACTAAAGAAAAAACCCAGTCCTTTCCCACCCTAACCCTGCCAGAAGCCATCAGTTGTGGAGAGCTACATTTAAGCAATCCTTATCACAGTTTGTAGGAGTTCTTTTTGATGGTGCCTGTATGGGCTGTCAATTTTAAGGGGGGTGAAGTGGAATGGAGGTAGGAGTTGTCCAAGAAACCTTCCTCCTCCCTCTTCCTCAACTGCTCGTCCACAGTCATTGATACCTCTGCAAAGTGGGCTTCCTTTCTCTTTACAGTCAGCAGGAGCAAGGATCACGGACTTCCACATGGTTTCTGGAAAGAGCACAAGATCATGGACATCTTCATGGCTTCAGCTGTGATCATGTACCAAGGACCTGAGCATGGTTTCTAATGGCAGTAGAGATTGTGGACATCTATGCAACCCAGAACCACCTGTCTGGGGACAGCGCTGCCCACAGTAAGCTAGCCTTTCCTATATCAAATTATCAATAAAGACAGTCTCCCAGAGACATGCCTACAGCTGTCACATCTAGCTTATGTCAGCTTGAAACCCCACTATATCCCCTTATCCCATTCTAAATTTCCAAATGAAGACAATGCAATGACCATGACTAGATACCCCCTCTTTTCCAATAATAGAAGGCAAATTCTTTTGAGGACTACATGTTCTTTTAATATTCCATAAACTTAACTATGCTAGTTCAGATTTAACAATATTTAACTATAGACAATAACTTAATCAATGTTATATTGCATGGTAAAGAAATAGGAAAAAAGAAACACAAATATCTGCTTAATATTACTGTAACCAGGCAGTTCTCACAGAAGAGGAGACCAGTACTAGCTCTTTATGAAACTGACATTTTTATTGAGCCACACAGATCTGGCCTGGGGTACATACTCTTGTGACTACCATTCTAAAAAGAAAGCCCCACACCGAATAAGCAGGTTTTCATAAAGGTAAAACCATGGTTTTGGCAAATTTTGTTGGCATAGCCATGATGACAGGTTATGAATTTTTAGCAATAATAGGGCACAGCTGTGTTACTGTCATTCTTCTGTTTGTTTGGAGAGCAGGAAGCCTGTGGTTACAGAAGCAGAACAATGTAGGTCAGCAAAAGTTTCTGTAAGTATTGTACATGCCTGAAGGGCATGCTGACTATGGTTTTACCAGAGGTCAGGTCATAGCAAATGTGTTTCACACACACACACACACACACACACACACACGCATATTCTTAACAAAATAAGCAGAAACTCTCAGCAATTTTGCTTCTTGTTTCTGTAACTAATCATGTGGTTTTATGTGCTAGTTCCTTTTCTATTGTTCTGTAGTGCCCGTCCTATATTCCACACTAAGAAAACACCTCAACAGGTCTTTGTTAATTGTTCTCTCAGGTAGAAGTATCTACAAAGCCTTCCATTTGGCCTTTCAACCACAATATCCCCTATTCTACAGGTCAATGGAGCAGTATGGGCTATTCTATCTTCTGGGGACATATATTTATTCTTTGCCTGTTTTGCTTCTAGGACTGGGGAAATAATAATGGGATGAGTTTGGGTGTTCACTGGACTTCATACACATATTGAAAAGGTACTTAAAGGGTTTCTGGCTTATTCCACTCTGGCAACACTATGATTAATTAGCCAAAGATGAAGGTCTATATGTGTCAGCCAACTGTGCAATTCCCTGCCTATGATATCTGTTATGATAAGTATGCACATCTAGCATCCAGTGGTTTAGTGTTGTCACTTGTCCCTTGATACTCTGGGGTCTATTTAGGAACACTGTATTTAAATGATCCAGTTTAGCATACATGGTGACTATTTTGATTTCTGACATATGAAGAAAGATAGTGACAGATCATTAGGAAGCTGAAACCCTTCCATGGATCTGTTTCTTAGAGTATCAGTGAAAGGCATGTCTTCTAGATACTCCCATTGTGGAAGATTAAATTTTGAATGGCAAATCAGTTCTAACATTCCAATTTTCCTAAGTCTTTGATTCCTTCCATTAATATTAGGCCATGAGTTATCAGGCATCTCCAGCTTATTCTTAGTTGGGCATCTTTTCACTATTATTTTAGACATATAGTGAAATTTAAAAAACTGAGCCAGAACATTAAACTTAAAATCCATTATCAATTAATTGATACATTTCAATACACACAGTTTAATCTAGTTTTTTGATCCTTTCCCATTTTGTCACACTTTTAAAATCCATTCCCACACATATTATTCAAACTTTTGCTATATGAATTAGAAAACTCAAAAAGGGTTCTACGAGTTTAGCATTTTCTCGTGGTTGACAATTTGTATCCTGCTGATAGAGATGCCTAGGGTTAAGTTGGATTATAGGTGTAGAGGCAAAAAGCAATGGACATGTTAATATGGAAGAGGAAAATCTCATGGGGCCCCATACCTGGAAAAAGAACTACAGTCAGCTAAGGAAAGCTATCAGTGGACAAAACAGTCTTTCCCAGAGGAGACTCCCCCACCTCCAACTGATTATCCAGTACCAAGTGGTCAGCCCTGAAATCACTCACATAAAAATAATATAAATAATGAGCAATTACAGAACAAAGTCCATGAGGTTGAGAAAGCAAGATAGAGGAGTCCATGGAGGGACTGGGGTATGACACAAAGTGAAAATGATATAATTGTATTTAAAATTTAAAAACATATAAAAATAATCAGTGGTCAGTTAGGGGAAGCCGCATTACCTTTCTTAACATATTCTTCAAAGATTTGATTATTCCACATATGATGTAGTATCAGTGAAAGCAACATTACAGTCTTTATACATGAGGATATATTTACTACTAAAGCTGGGAAGATTTTCACTTCAGACAAAATAAATCTGCCAGAATATGAGACTTCAATGGATTCAATCTGAGCACTCATCAGATTCCTGAAATACAATTTTATTTCAAATTACAGATTCCACCAGAATTAACTGTCAACACTCTTTAAGGGTGGTGCTTAAATTTTACATTGTAATCATATTATCATATTCTGAAGACCTGAGCTTTGTTTTTGGCAACTTTAGAATGATGATTTCTGGAAAGAAGATTCTCTCTCAGGACAAAATTAGAAACTATTTATGCACATATGGAGTATGTATTTAATAGGCATTATGTCAGAAACAAGCAAACACATTTAGTGGCAGTATTTCTGGTTAGTAAACTTTCTTTAATAATCTTTGCCAAAGAGAACACAGGTTCTTTTATTACAAATTAATTACTAATACTAACTCTCAGCTCATACTTTACATACATATAATGAATCTATCATCAATCATCTATCTATCTATTTATCTTTCTGTATGTATCAGTTACTGAGTGACTATACAGGGTTAAGATAATGATAGATACATAAGAATATTGATAAGATAATGAGTGGAGTGGAGTGAGTCATTCCATTGAGGGTCACTGGTTTGAGGGAATAGCTTCGAAATTGAGTGCAGTTCCAGAGACAAAAGTGGTAAAACTGTCCAGATGAAAGAACGTATGAGTAGATGAACTGCAAACCAGTATAGTGAACAAGGTAGGCATAGATCAAAAATAAAATACACTGTGACAACTCCAAGGAAGTGAAACGCTTGTATAATGTAAGACTGAATAAATAAGTTGAAGAGGACACAAAGAGATGGAAAGATGTTCCAGTTGTATGGATCAAGATTAATATTCTGAAAAGGGCCATCCTATCAAAAGCAATCTACAGGTTCAGTTTAATTTCCATCAGAATTAAAGGACAATTCTTCACAGAAATTGAAAAAAAATCCCAATTTCAACTCTTGGAAAGAATCAAACCAAATCCAAAGATTACTAAGACAATCCTGTATAAAAGGCATTTTGTGCATCTACAGAGATGATCATGAGATTTCTAAGTCCATTTATATGATTTACTGATGTAGGAGTCTCTCTGTATGCTGTGAATGTTGTATTACCATTGGTTAATAAAAAAGCTGCATTGGCCTATGGCAGGGCAGAATATAACAAGACAGAAAATCCAAGCAGAGATAGAAGAGGAAAGAAATTGGAGTTAGGGAGATGTCATGTAGCTGCTGAAAGAGAAAGATGACAGAACCTTACTGGTAAGTCACAGCATTGTAGCAATACACAGATTAATAGAAATGGGTTAATTTAAGATGTAAGAACTAACTAGAAATAAGCCTGAGCCATTGGCCAAACAGTTGTAATTAATATAATTTTGTGTGATTATTCACATCTGGGTGGCCAGGAAATGAAAAAGCAGTCTCCATTTACAATTTATTACATTTATTTACTCATGTGTTTTGAACTGTCTTCACATCTCTGGAAAAAGGTGGCTTGATTTTAGTGTATGATCTTCTGGATACATACCTACCTGTATTCAGCTTGCAAGTATTTAGTTAAAGTATTTTATATCTGTGCTCATGAGATATATTGGCTTATGGTAGACTCCTCTTCCTCCTTCTCTCCCTCCCCTTCTCCTCCTCCTCTTCTCCTCCTCTTCTTCTTCCTCATTCTCCTCCTTCTTCTTTACATATTCTTCCTCTTTTATGCCTTTACCTGGTTTTGATTTTAGAGCAAATGTATTTTGGTTTATAAATTTTTGGTTTGTGAATTTACTGACATTTGACCTTTTAGTCCAGACATTTTTTTAGTATCTAAATTAAAAAAAAGAGAAAATTTTTGTGTGGGCATAGACCCTGCTATTAGGTAGTACATCTGATTTTATACTGATAGCTGTAATTCAACTTGAAAGTATTTTAAAATAAAATATTTAAATAATATTTAATATCTTTAAACTGTATGTGTATACCAAAGTTAAAGACACAGGCAAAAATATTCAAAATCATGAATGGGTCAGTAGGTTGTATTTATATATTTGTATATACACAAATAAAATAAGACTGGCTACAAGAGCAGGACTGAGCCAGCATCCTGGGCCAGATTGGGCCTGGGACAGTGAACTCCATGGGAACAGGAGTGGATCCAGACCAGGGACATTTGTGGAAGCAGGACTGGGCTAGGAACCTATGCCAGAACAGGCCTGAGGCAGTGAACTCCATAGGAATGGGACTTAGCCAGCAACGTAGGCCAGAGCAGAACTGAGACAGTGAAATATACAGGAGCAGGTACAAGGGAGCAACTGCTGAGTGATTGGGCCAGAGCCAAAGACCCCTGTGGGTCTGAGCATGAATCTGAGGTAATAGGCCTTAGCAAGGTACTCTGCAGGTCAGGCACAACCAAGTCTGGGAACTTCGAGGGAGAAGATCAGAGCCAGAGACTTATGCAGGATCAACCTCAAGCCAGGGACCACTGGAGGAGCAGATCCAGACCAGGGACATTTACAGAAACATGTATGAGCAAGCAATCTAGATGAGAGCAGGCCTGAGGAAGCAAACTCCACTGGAGCAGGGCAAAGCCCTGGAGTGCTGAGAGACTTTCAGGGACAGGGAGTGGCCAACAGGGTGACTAGAGCCATGGCACTGACTGCACCATGAGGAGCAACCATCTGAGCCTTAGACCCATAGTCACAGAAAGCCCCAACTACAGCAATTAGAGGAAAAGATGGGGAGACAAGGTAAGAACACACACGCCACAAAGAGCTACAGAACACAAGTAAAATCTAGAGACCCTACAGCAACAAGAGTTGAACAACTGAACATAGATGAATCAGAAGAAAATGGCCTAAAAATAGCTTCAGGGAATGTCCAAAAGTCTTAAAGAGGAAATGAGAAATTCCCTCAAAGAAACGGAGGAAAAAACAAACAAAAAACTGGAAGACATAAGCAAATCCCTTAAAACAAACAAACAACAACAACAACAAAAAACCAAGAAAAAGCAATCAAACATATGAAAGAAACCATTCAAGACTGGGAAACTGAAATAGAGACAATAAAGAAAACATAAGCAGGGGGATTATAGAAACAGAAATCATGAGAAAACAATTAGGAACCATAAATGCAAATATAAACAGCAGAATATAAGAGATGGTAGGGGGAATCACAAGCACAGAAGACACAATAGAGGAACTAGACTCATCAGTCAAAGAAAACATTAAATCTAACAAAAGCGTAACCCAAAGTATCCAGAAAATATGGGAAACCATGAAAAGACCAAACCTAAGAATAGTAGGTATAGAAGTAGGAGTTCAACTCAAAAGCACAGAAAATATATTTAA
>LOJH01056721.1:0-11662 GCA_001685095.1 Ellobius talpinus | reverse complement strand
ATAGTCTGTTTGGATGCTCACTTTTCTAGACCTGGATGGGGGGACCTTGGACTTCCCACAAGGCAGGGAACCCTGAATGCTCTTAGGACTGGAGAGGGAGGGGCAGGGGGAGGAAGGAGTGAGAGGGAAATGGGATGAGGGGAGGAGCTGGAAAAATAAAGAACAAAATAGGGTAAGAGTCAGAATCTGGAAAGTCTGCTGAGAAACAGTCTCTCCTAGAAATGGCCACACAAACAAGACAAGAAAAATGGCATTAACAATGAACATGTTAGCAATGAAGGTAGAAAGTTGCATAGGACCCAATCCATAGAAAAAATTCAAACAATAAATAACCATTGGGAAAAGGTGAATTAGCTTTTTATAGGGATCAATTCCCTTGTTAGTTGCCAAATACAGAGTGGTCAGGCCTAAAATTATATACACCCAAAAAATTAGATTCAGTGGGATATACACACAACAGCAGCAGCAAAAACAGCACAAAATAAGCAAAGAAAAGAAAATCACATAGAACAGGTTCCATGTGGAAGATGGTGATGGTACAAGAAGTTGAGGAAATCTTTTGTAGAGGGAGACAAATAGGAAGGTGGTTGGATGAGAGATACAGTGGGTTTTTTGGATAATTTAAATAGATCAGGAATCTCTAGCATTGATTGCATTAAGCATAGAAAGAATAAGTACGACTTAAGACTGAAAATAAATTCAGTGCCTTATGGAGAGAAAAAAACACATTTACTCATAACTGAGTTCTCACCACAGAACTCATAACGTCTTGAATACTTTGAAAGAATAATTATTTTATATTTAGCTACAAGCATTTGTATGTGTGGCAGTAGCAGGGGGGGGTGTATGAGCAAATGAGTGAAGGTACCAGTTGGGCCAGAAGAGGGCAGCAGATTCCCTAGAAAGGTCACTGTAGGCATCTGTGAGATGATAAAAACCAAATTCTCAACCAAGAACCTGGAAACCTAGGGTAAAACATATACTACCCTCCTAAAATGATAATAACAAAAAATATCAGTAACATGACATTCTGCAACACTCAGTCTTCATCAGAGAAGCTTCCTTTTCTAGCAGATAGTAACAAATACAGAGAATCACAGCTACACAATGTTCAGAGAGCAAGAGACCTTAGAGCACTCAGCCCAAATAGGGAGTTTCCATCAAATCATTCCCCTCAGGAAGCAGGGAATCTTGCCAAACAGGGAACAGAAAGAGTGGAAGAGTCAGGGGGGAATGCGGGACACCCAGAAAACAAGGCTCTTTTAATCAACATGAGCAAAATTCATATGAACTTACACAGAATGAGGCAACATTCACTGCCTTGCACAGGACTGTGTCAGGTCCTCTGCATGTATAGTATGGTTTCTGGTTTAGTGTTTCTATAAGATTCCTGGGTGTGTGAACACATAGGTCTCTGATCATTGTGTCTTGGACTTTTTTTTCCTTCTTTTTGTTTGTTTTGTCCAATTTCAATATATGTTGTTTTCATAGTATTATTATATTTTACTTTATGCTATTATTATCCCTTACAAGTCTGTTTGTTTTCTAGTGACAGACAGAAAGGAAGTGAATGTAGGAATGTGGAAAGGGGAGTGTGGAGGAAAAGAGGAAGGAAAAACCATAATCAGGATATACTGTGTGAGAAAAAATCCATTTCAATAAAAGAAAAAGAAGAAAAAAAACAAATTTCAGTGCTCTGAAGAAGAATAAGAACATTAGCTGAAATCCAATCTCTCCAGTGTCAAAACTCTTAATGTGTTTTTTCTGTATTTCCATTTTATTTTGTTTCCAAGCAATTGCTAAAATAGTCTTGAGGGAATTTATTTAAATAATAAACAAAAGGCACAAGTCTTAAATTATTTATTATTTGAAGGGTGAACAGATAGTTACATCATTTGCCCATTCCCTTTTATCCATCTAAACCATCCTGTATATTTCTCCTCACTCTCTTTCAAATTCATGGCCTCCTTTTAAATTAATTATTATTGTATACATATATATTCCTAAATATACAAAACATATCTTAATTTTTAACTTTACATTTTAAAAACTCCATTTTCTTTATGCAGAAAAAACAATTATTATATTGACTTTGATAATTCTAATGTGATATTCACAACTCTATGTTGGACTGTCTAAACATTGCATAGCCTTGAAGGCTGGTAAGATCACATGTTTTACTTTCTGCTGCTGTGTAGTACAAGGAACTGATTCTAGAAGGCACAGTAAGAATTCCTTCAATTCTTGACTAATATTAGATTTTACAGAAATAAGAATAAATACATCCTGCCTTTGGAAGCCTTGCCACAAGCACAGCATAAGTCTATCACAGGATCAGTCAAAAAAAGATGGTGTTTTCCATATATAGTACATAAAAACAAATTTCCCTTTTGGTATTCCAATAAAAGTTATAAAATTTTATGTTAATTAAAAATTTAGCTAATAGTTTGAATTTTTAAATGTTTGAAGGTCAAATATTTAGAAGGTTTTTCCATTTACTAACTTCATATTTATTATTGTCATTATAATTTCTTTTTACAGTGCTGGAAATTGAACCCAGTGCCTCAAAAATTGATGGGAAACTGTCCTCTACCACTGAGATATTCCTCAGTCCTATTATTGCTTTTATTATTAGTCTTTGTATAAAATGTCACATTGACATGAAAAATATGTATTTTCAGATAAAGAAATTATAAAGAGAAAGAGAGAGTGGTCATGATTAGCTTCTTGAAGTTAGAATAGTCACATGATTTCTCAGTCTCTTGTTGACTTTTGAAGACCTTAACATTGTCAATGCCCAGTACAAGTATTTCAAATCAATAATATGTGAGTGTGCATTCAATAATATCCTATTATTAATTTTAAAGACTATATTATATGTTAAGTGTAGGCATTTATTACTGCATTTTTAGAGTTATTCAACTGGAAATAATAAATACTGAGCAACAAAAACAATTTTTAGTGAAAATTTTAAGACTTTTTCTTAAAGATTGTATGATAATGTTCATCAGAATAGCATCTAAATAACTTTGCTTGAAGATATTTGTAAAAATATAATTGTCGCAATGTTTTCTTTTTCTTTTTTCCAAACTATTTCTGATTTGTAGAAAATATAGAGTATGTTTTTCTTTTGATGTGATAATAATTTGTAACACTTGCAAATGAGTTAAATGCTACCTAAATGGATCAATATGCAGCATGTCTTAAGCACACACACATGCACACACACACACACTAATCACATGGTATGTTTTTAAATGGTAAGGAAATAAAACAAACTTTCCTTAATGAGGAAGATACTGACACTATTGCAATTATGATTGGATATGCCAATCTGCATGTAATAATTGAACATTAATCTCCATTTATTAATGAGTATAAATATGATCTAAAGAGTAAAGACACGCTGGGTGTGCACACCCTTCATGGAAAAGTTGTAATTATGGCTACTATGCAGGTTTAAATGCAATGTTAAGTGAAAATATTTTCTAAGAATGTTATAAAACAATTGTTAGCCAAAAGGTATAAATTTGGCATATGAAAATGGGCTCAATTCAAGTGATCCTATGTGAAACTTCCAGTTAAGAATTAAGAATATATAGTGATAGATGTCCCTTTTTTTGCTCCATAAAAGCTATAAAATAATCCATCCTAATAAAATTAAAATTATTTTAAAAATCTAATTTTTCAACACAGTGTCAGTAGTCCTGTTGTGAAGTATAAATATTACAAGGAGAAACAGTGAACAGAAAGCTGCCACAGCATCTTCATGCAGACATTTGAACGTGGTACAGAACATCCAGGTGACTTCATTTTCTTTCACTTGAAGAACACAATCTACAGAATGCTCTCCATTACAACCTACTGTGTGATGGCTTCTCTGGAAGCAAGCCAGGAAGCATTTTGAGAAGAGTGTGGGAAGAACCATGCACACATCCAGGTTTGGGGGTCTTTGTAGGAGGATACACTAATGACTTAGATAGAACAACAGGGCTAGATACAGATAGGTTATGTTTTAACTTCATATAAGAGACAATGAGAAATAAAAATTCTCTAATACCTTATTTTCAATAAACTCAGAAAATTTTTTATGAAAATTAATACTTATATTTACACACTGGTGAGGTGGTGAATTAAAGATCAAGCAGAGAAGTCAGACTCTCCTGGAATACCAGAGTGAATATATTTGTCATCTCATCTGTGCAAATTTAGGACACATTAAAAAAATACAAAGCCATAAATCCCCAAATGAAAGAGAAATAAAGGTTCCTGTTGCTCTCTGAATTGAGCAATATTTTTGTTATTGTAAATACATTGTACATTCTTGTCAGATACTTTTCAAGAAAAAGCAGTGCAAATGTATTTTAAACTCTACTAAGAGGATTTATTAAGAGAAATGATTGAGTGTAAAATACACATGTTGGTGAGGGGGGAAATATATGTTAGTGTTGTTAGAAAACAAGTTGTCTTTAAAAAGAAATACCAGAACATATAAAACCAGGCAAACAACGCAATAGAATGCTGAAAATTCAAATGGCAATGTAATGCTGTTTTCAATATTTTGCAACAATTTCCTTCACTTTTCAGAGAGAGGAAGTTAGAGGTGAGGCATCATGGCTGCATTCAAGAGAAAGAAAACTCCCTTCTATATATCAATATATTACTCATTACTAAGTCGTTTGGTCTGTTAGGCTCCTCACAGTGAGATCAGGACCTGTCCCTTGTACTTAGCTGGCTTTTTGGAACCTGTTCACTCTTTTGGCTGGATTACCTCACACAATCTTGATGCAGGGGGAGGAGATTGGTCCTACCTCAACCTGATGTGCCATCCTTTGTTCAAACCCATAAGAGGTCTGCTCATTACTGAATGGAGATGGAGGAGGAGAAGATGGGGAGGGGGTGGATGGGAGTCAGGGAGGGAATAGGAGGAGAGGAGAGAAGCAGAATCTGAGTTCAAAATGTAAAATAAATGAAAAAAGTCTTAATTAAATAAAAAAATTAAAGAGAGAGCCAGGCAGTGATGGCACACTCTTTTAATTCCAGCCCTCAGGAGGCAGAGGTAGATGGATCACTGTGAGTTCAAGGCCACCCTGGTCTACAAGAACTAGTTCCAGGACAGGCTTGATAGCTACAGTGAAACCTGTCTCAAAAAATAAACAAAAAAAATTAAAAGAGAAAGAAAAGCAGACTGCATTCAGAATCAGTTGCCACAGAACTGAAGTTATAACCTAAGGGAAAACACACTGTAAAGTCACTGGTTCATATTCTGAAGTGTTCAGTTGCATAAGAACCCCCTTTCTTGCCATTTGTATATAGCTAAAATGGAAAGACACCAGTATTAACTACAAAGTAGGTGCTACAACAGAATGT
Organism: Ellobius talpinus; assembly: GCA_001685095.1. Classification (NCBI taxonomy): domain Eukaryota; kingdom Metazoa; phylum Chordata; class Mammalia; order Rodentia; family Cricetidae; genus Ellobius; species Ellobius talpinus. The sequence continues at coordinate 6,292 of LOJH01056721.1, read as the reverse complement.
TTGTAAGCCAATCCTTAAATATTCTATACAGTATTCTAAAAGAAATACATGAAATTAATTATGAAAAGAATAAACTCTAAATGAAAGGGTAGCAACAATAATAAAAACCCAATGAAAAATATTGGGGTTCAACCCGAAAAGAAAGGAGCCAATTTTCTAGAGAAATCTTACCCCTCCAAGGATGGACAACCACAGACTCAGCAGACTAAGCAGCCTAAGCCTCTCTCTCCTCTCATTTTATATTCCCCCTACTACTGGGATTAAAGGTGTATGATTCTTAATACTAGGATTACAGGTGTGAGGTATCACCACCTGGATTTGTTTCTGCATTGATCTTGTGTAGCCCAGGGTGGCCTTGAACTCACAGAGATCCAGCTGCCTCTTTCTCCCAAATCTTGGGATTAAAGGTGTGTGCTACCAGTGCCTGATGTCTAGTGGTTTAACTTTGCCCTTCCGATATTCAGGCAAGCTTTATTTATTAAAACATAAATAAAATATCACTATCTAAAAGTACCAAATGAAAAAGTTGTCTTTTACAGAAATTATGGACTTTTTGAAATCCTCAAACTGAAATAAATCTCATTTATGTATAGGCTAGGATATTACAAAAGAGGGACGGTTTAAAAGGTTTTCTGTGTAGCAAAAAAAGAGACAAATTATATAATGTTATTTTATGAATGCTGAATTTAAAAAGTTAGTATTATTATGATCTTGAAGAGGGCAGAACAGTGGCTATTATTCTGCAGTGAGGGAACATTCTAGAATTGGGGCAGGATTGGGCCATGACTACCAAATATATAAACAACCACTCTCCTGCCTCAGGAGGGTTGTATTTAGGACCTGTTTAAAGCTATGATGATGTGGAAATAACATGTACTTGGTACAAATGACAAGTCAAGTTCTGTGTTTGGGACTTTTAGGGCTATGGTCTAGAGTATGATGCCTTTTCTCAGTTTTGGGCAGAGGCAGAGAGCTGCTGCTGCCAATCATCCACTTCACAGAGGAAGTAAAGGATGGAAGGTAATTTACCATATACGGTGTCGCTAAGCATCATGTTCAGAAAATTAGTTTTATTACATGTCTTTGATTTGTGATATATTTAGCTGTTGACAGATTTATAAGAAAAAAGTGTCTTTACATTTCCAAGAGTATCTGTACTCTTGTTTTGGATGTATTTCTTACACACATAAATAAGCACATTATAATGAATTAAAAAATGTATCTAAGACTGAAGAGATGATTTAGTAAATAGAAGTGCTGCTTAAGATCTGAATTCAACCCACAGGTTCTGCTTACTAGGAGAGAATCAACTCCTGAAATTTATCTCCTGACTTCCAAGTGCACATCATGTCAAGTGTACCCACTTGTGCACACACATTCGAAAGGTAAATGTAAGCATATTCATCTAGTCTAGGTTAGAATGCAACAGCATTTCTTTTGTTATTGGTTAATAATTTCCTATCATTTAGACAATTTCTTTAAAGAATAAAATTAAAGCATACATAGTAGAAAAATGTCCTACCTGAGAGCGAACCAGATTGGTACATATTTTACCTGCAATAATTAAAAGTAATCTTATCATTTCTAATTTAATGGGCCCTAATTTATTCTTTTAACAGATAAAACTCTGGCATCGTGGACAATATAATTAGATTTGAAATTATCTATTTAAGAAGACACACCCATTAACCTGTCTCTGAAAGCATTTCCAGGGGGATATCTGAGAGAAGACTCAGCCTGAAATTGGCACCATCACAAAATAAATCAAAAAGAAAAATACTGAACCAACTGAAAGGAAGGATTCATATCTCTGTGCCTTATGACTTCAAACAAACTGGACATCCTGTTGGTCTGCCTTGTTCTATCAGGAAAACTACATCCCTTCTTTAAGTTGATTCAGTCAGAAATTTTGTTGTAGGTACAAAAATAGCAACTGATATAATAAGATATGTTTGAGTCTTCAGTGAGACACTATAATATATCAATTGTCTGGTGACACATAAGAATGCCTCCCCCACACGCATTTTCTTTTCTGACAGATGTCTTGAAATCAGCTTCAAGAGCACTGTATTCAACATGTCTGGGGTGAAGGATTATATGAAGATATTTTAGTCATGATAGTAGCTTCTCTCCACAGAATTTGAACTAAGAAGAGTGGAAGAAAGTTGGTTACCAACCACCAGAAGGATCCCTAAAAAGAAATGATATAAATTGAGGGAAGGAGGCAGGAAATCAATAGGCAATTTGTGTATACAAAACAGCAATCAGAGACCTTCTCTGGGAATCAATTCTGGAAGTTTCAGGTGAGAACACGCTCTCATTATTCTGTTTAAAAAGCAGTAAATACTTGGGATTTGTGCTTGTAAAAGCTGTTAGTCGTCAAAGTTCGCAGAGACATTTATTTTAAAAATGGAAAAATGCTCTACATATTTCAAGCCAGTAACAAAACACAAGTGCTCACATAGATGTCCCTGCTTGTCTCTAATGGTTTGTGTTCAAAATATTCTTGTCTTAACCCCAAGACCTCTAGTTTTGGAGAGATGGCTTAGAGGTTAAAAGCACTTTCTGATTTCGTAGAGGGATCTGGTTTGAAAAATTCCAAGACCAGAATGAAGGATTCCAGACTTTGTAACTTCAGTTTCAGGGATCTGACATTCTTTTCTGTGTCCACCAGGCAATGACTTCATGTGTATGTGCAGGTAAGTATTCATATGAATAAAATCAAAATAAATAAATCACTTAAATATCGACTGCATCTGTTAGTATTTACTGTTAGCAAAAATGAGCTATTTCATATGCATTCATTCAATAAGTTGTTTTAAAGAAATATAACTAGTTGAAGTATAAAGAATACAAAAATAAGAGTATTTTCCAAAGTTAAAAATACATTTAAATGTGTGTAATGCCTTTAACTCAGAAAGCATGGCTTCTGGGAAGCTGACTCAACTGACACATTAACAGTGCTAAATTGTTCTTGCAGTGTTTTTTGCTACTGGCTACCTGGGTAGAGAAAAGAATAAGAAAGTAATCATTCCATAGACAACTTCCTGAAAGTTTCCTGAAAACACAAGCACCCCCCCCCAGATACACTGAGATATGGTGTACCAGGGACCTATTGACTCTCCCCAGATGTTTGACCAGGGTCCATGGCTGCATTCCTGGAGAGGGCAGTGCACCTGCAGTCCTGTCATGCTCCATGATCTTTGTGAAGTTAGACTTCCTTTGATAGAGGAAGAAGAAAGGTGACTCTGCAGAAGGACCCTCAAAGTTGAAATGAGATTCTTTCTTAATGGAATGCTCTGTGAAGCAACTTACATGACATTTCTCATTTACTTCTTGTCTTTCCATTCTTCAAGATGTCAGTTGACAAAGTCAAGCCACCCTCAGGCTTCATAATCATATTTTGCCTAGATGGCTTGGTAGATTAGTGTTACGAATTCATACAACTGCTTCCTTGATTTCTTTTCCCTTGGAGACATGTCCCACCTGTGTCCAACTGCCAACATGTGATTGCATGACTGAGAATACATATTCATAAAATTACTTAAATACAAGATTTTTATAATTATTCTTAGTAACTTAAGTGTAGGAATATGAAGCATGAGTGTTGTGGATGCTGCTGCTGTGTGGGGGAAGCAGGCACTTTGCACCAGTGGCCTCTGTCCCAGAGACAGCAGCTAAAATAGGAAGCGCTCAGAGGTATCACTGCCCTCCTAAACATAGGACCTCTATAGCATACAAGAAGGCCATTTAATGAACAAGAAGGACAGATGATACCACTTCTTTCAAGCCCATTGATATCTAAATTTCAGAGTATGAATTAGGAAATCATACTTTCTATATTCCTCATTAATGAAGCACTGTGTACGGACCAAACACCTTTCACAAACTTCCTGAAACTATGTCTCGGTATGGCTCAGAGATGAATGGATCTGCCATATTTCACAAACAAAAATTTTGCTAATTATTGAGTAGTTTCTGTATTCATAAAAATTTATGGGATTTATCTAAAATCATTTTAAACATGTATTATAGTATTATATATGTATTTATATCAGATACCATGTGATTGACTCACACCAGTGTGCAAACCATTACAAGCCAAAGTGTTGCCTCCAAAGTATTTGGGGAATTTGTAGTGTTAAGAAGGTGTTTTTGCTACATGTAGTAATTTCATCTCCTAATACTAGAAAGCCACACACAGTTCTGTCCTAGTTGCAATAAACCAGGAAACTGGGCATAAGAAACAGCCCATATGATTTCCGGAATCATCTGAGTGACTCTCATTCTCTATAAGAAATGAGAACCACCAGAGGTCTATGCCCTTATCCACACCTCAACAAAGCAAGGCTAACAAAGAGACAGAAAAGGGGTCTTCCGAGGGGTAGGGAATCACAGACTTATGCGGAAAATATACAACTTTAGATCCTTGTCAGAGCCTCTGAGAAGTATAAGCCAGGAAGCTGCTTATCCTTGAGGATTTAAGCACTCCAATACCAGGAATATCAAGAGACATTTCCTCCCCCATATACAACTATGAGGAGGCATGGAGGCCAGGAAACAATTATATGAGTAAAAATATAAACAACATTAAAAATGAGAAGACACTAAGTTCAGTTATAACTAAGCAGAAAAGAGAAATGCTTAAAAAATACAAAAGTTAGTTACTGCTGAAATGTGCAGTAACCCGGGATGGCATTCACTCTCCCAGGGCTCATCTCTACAGGCATCCATCCTTTAACAGGACAGACTTAATGCTTTCTTTCAGTGATATTTGTCTATGTACAACGGCATTTTGGAGGACCTCCATTAGTGAAAGGAAACAGTACTGGGTTTGTGTAGGAACCAGTACAATACTATTGGGCTCCTACAGTGCACATGGTGTGGCCCCTCCCCAGTGACATGGAAACACTGGTCCAATGTAGAGACATGCCAGTCTGTAACCTGTAACACAGAGACATGCATTCAATTTATATTTAAATAGTCCTTGTACTTATCCCAACTCATCACCAAGTTATTTTACGTTTGTGAGTTTTATACATGAGTGTGTATAAGATTAGTAAATATAATCAATAAGAACAGAGTCACAGGCCAGGTGGCAGTGGTGTATGCCTTTAATCCCAGCACTCGGGATACAGAGGCAGGCAGATCTCTTGAGTTTGAGGCCAGCCTGGTCTACAAGAGCTAGTTCCAGGACGGGCACAAAAACTATACAGAGAAACCCTGTCTTGAAAAACCAACCAATGAGCCAACCAAACAAACAAACAAAGAAAAAGAACAGAGTCAGAATTTTTGACTAAAGAAAGCACTTCTTTGTTGTAAAATGGCCTAACTACATGATTTTTCTATCTTTTCCTTTAATTCAGTCTGTTAAAGTATAATATCAGACACGTATTTCATGGTTCTTAGCTTTAACTGACAACTTTTCATAGCATTGAGTCAACTGAGAAGATCTTGTATTGGGGAATTTTCCAGATGTGATGTGCCTAAGGATATGTCTGTAGGAGACTGTCTTGATAGTTAACTGATGACAGAGGACATAGTGGCAGGCAGCGCCATTCCCTGAGCAAGTGATCTTGGGTTACAGAAAACGATAGATAAGCATGGATCAGAAAACAATATTCCTGCATGGGTTCTGCTTCAGATCTTGACTTCTTTCAGTGATACTATGGCCTGGAAGTATAATCCAAATAACTACTCTCTTAGCTGAGTTGCTGTCAGTCATAAGGTTTTATCACAGGAACAGAAAATCAAAGACAATAACAGCCCAATTTAATAGTGTGGGAGTGGAGTCTTTTTAGGAAGCACAGTTTGTGTTTTCTTTATATTTATCTCTTATACTTTTAGCCTTACAAAGACGGATGGAAAGTGAAAAGGCCTTTGCCAAAAGCAGCTAGGGAATCCACTAAATTTCCCTTAATCACACAAATTGTCTTGTAGCCAATGTTTTATTTCTGTTGGCTTGAATTACAGAAGAATTAATTTTGCCTTGGCACAGTTAGCAGTGCACACTTAAGGTATATATAACATTCCAAGACTTTGCTCTTAATTCATTTATACTAGGTCTATTAAATAGACTTAAAGCTCTTTGGAATTTAATTGGTGGGTCAATTTATTATATGACTGACCAGTGAATCACCATATCCTTTTTAAACATGGTGAAAGCTGACATGTCTATGTTATGACTCCAATGGCCTTGTGATACTGACTATAAATGAGGAAGAATTACTGCATAGGTCTTCAAGAAGGACCTTCTCAACAGCAATGCAGGAACACTTCTGCATTTCTGGTC
>LOJH01056720.1:0-14294 GCA_001685095.1 Ellobius talpinus | reverse complement strand
CCTTCCTTCCTTCCCTCCTTTCATTTCTGTTTCTTTTAAGAATTCCATGTATGTATACAATGAATTATGATGATAATCTACTCTTATGTCTCCACCCAACTCTCTCCATGTTCTTACAAAAAGTCTTCATCCAAATTTCATGTTCTTGTGATAACCCCGCTATGTCTAATTAGTGCTGTTCATATGTGCATAGTGTGGGGCCATCCACTGGAACATGGGAAACCTACCAGTAACCACATCCTTAAAAAAAAGAATGATTCTTCTTCAACTAGAAACTACCCACATCTCCTTAGTAGGTGGGAATCATTTATCACACCCATTATGATTTCTTAATTTTAAGTTTTAAAGTGTCATTACTGAAAGCCCTTTGTATTGTCAAGGATTTAGTAAATGGCTGTGCCTATCCAGGCAGTTAGTAGTGATAGGGCAATGAACATGTCCCCATAAAGAAGAGAATGAATGCTGACACACTGTTTCTTTAGTAAGGATGAAAATAGAAATAAAATTTTTATCTAAGCGTAGAGAAAATTTTCCCCAAGAACCAAGTGATATTTGTACATTACTGCATTCATTTGATACTAACAACAGATGCATTCACTTCTGCATGATGCCTCCTAAAGTCAAATGACTTTCCTCCTTCCTTTCTTCCTTCCTTCCTTCCTTCTTTATTTCTTTGTTTCCTTCCTTCCTATTTTGTAAACACATTTCATTATGCCACCTAGGCTCTTGGGAACCTTGCTTATAAGATGGTTTGATTTTGGAGACTTTCACGTTACATGCCGATCTTCCTTAAGCTTTTAATGTGCTGTGTTGTAATATTTTGATTTACTCCTTCATCATTGAGCATTTCGGCTACCTACAGTATGACACTCGTCTTCTCTGAGGAAGTCTCTGAGTAAGTGTTCTGTGTATCGTGTTTTTGTGTACCTGCAGTTGCATGTGGAACATAATTTCCTGGGATTGCCATAAGGGCATGTGAATTCTTTAGTTTAGAAATATATGTCATCTAACTTTTCAGTAAGAACGCAACAATCTCCACTTTCATTTGCAATGCACGTGAGTGGTTGTTTCCTCAGTCTGACTGCCTACATGGTCTGGTAGTAAGAGTATTGACCTCTGCCAATATACGTACTATCTACATCATGGACATGGTTGCTTATATTTCTTTTATGATTAATGAGACTTACTATTTTTTAACATGTTCAGAGTAATTTTTATTTCCTTTTCTTTGAGCTACCTTTTCAAGTTCTTCTTCAGTTTATGATGTCAATTCATATTGTTTATATTGTTTGTTCTCTGAAGATTCAACTCTCGAGTTTAATTAGTATTATCCGTATTTTTTTCTGATTGTCAAGTCATTGATTCTTGTTTTTAACCTACATTACTGTTTCTTTTCTTCCTCCCCACTCTCAAAGATTTTCTATGAGGTTTGCCATGAACTTCATGACATTGAAATTGTTTATTTAGATTTAAAGTCATCATACATTTGATATTAAAAGCTGTCTTCCATTGATTTCTTCTCATTTTTAAGTTTTTCTCATTTCTTTGGCAAAGTTTTATTGTATGTTTCCTTTGGGGCTGGTAAAAGACATAATCAACAAGAAAAATACTCATGTTTTATGATCTCAAAGTAGTCAGTATATCACACTTCTTCATAAATTACACTTGACATTTAAAATTTAGTCCATGTTCTGCCACTCCAGAATAATATCAAGAGATAAAATCAGGTCTATGGGTCAAGGGTCTCAGTTAACCATTGAAATATTTGTCATTCTCATTACTATCTTTAGAGAAGAAACTCCTTTCCCTCTCTCCCTCCCACTCCCGTATATGTTTAAGGGAGGGACTCATGTAGCTCAGACTAGCTTTGAATTTGCTATGTAGCAGAGGATGACCTTGTGCTGATCTTCTTGCTTCCAGTTCCCAAGTCCTAGGATTGCGGGCCTATACCATTGTCCTGGCTAATATATATTTTTTTTAAAGAAAGAAACCTAGGTGTGGGGGCTAACTATAAACCCTGGCAAAACCCTACCTTTGAGAAAAGGCAAAACTGTCTAACATGTTGATTTGATCTAAAACTGTTTTTTAAAGTCCCTGATGAAAAAGGTTTCTGCCTTTCAATTTTTTTTTCATGTGGTGTAGCCTAGTTCCCACACTCAGTTCCTTACCCTCCTTGGGATTAAGATTTTTACTCTCTTTCATCATCCTTGGTCTCAGGTACATTGGTAACTTTTCAACCCTAGGATAAGCCAAAAAGTGCTCAGGCTAGTGAAGACAGGGGCTTGGTACCTAGTTCCTCTGTTCCTCTGTAATTCCCTGTGATACTGAAAACGGACCTAATGATTTATTTCTTACATAGCTAAGGTACTTGGGTTGGAAAATCTGTGTCCTGGTCCTCTCATATTGGGATTTACCAAGTATGGAAGAGCTAGTGGATAACAGACTGAGACATGTGACCATCCCTTTGTGCTCATAACAGGCAAATTGGTGCTTTATGTTGGCTGAACCATGCTTTGAATTTCATACTGGGCCAGGGCAATCCAAGAAAACAACTTAAAACAACACCCAAAAAAGAAACAAAATTGAAACAACCCCCTCACCAAACTATAACTAAATAAAAGTGTACACACACGAGAGAGAGAGAGAGAGAGAGAGAGAGAGAGAGAGAGAGAGAGAAACTATGGAGCCCATTATATATTGATCAACTACTCCTGAACATGAAGCTTGTCCTGGAGTGTCACTTCATTACTTCATTGGAGAAATCTTACTTTCTTTTTCCAATCAGAAAACACTCCAAGCTTTTCATTTGCACATACAGTAAGTATTAAGCAAAGTATGTTCTAGACTTAGCATATTCCTAGATTTTGCACTGTGTGTATCAGCTTTGTGATTTCTCCATATCTATAAATTACTGTACTGACTCTATTGATTCATCATGACAAACTAATGTAAAGAAATGTTTGTGCAATTGCTTTGGTGGAACAGTGGCATGAGTGTGATGCACTTAGGATTCTTTAGAAATGTAGTTTTATGGCCCTACCCTTATGTGTACCTGATTAATCATACTCTGAGGATGAGGTCTAGAGGTCTGTGTTTTAATGACTCATCATGAGATGTTTATGCACATTCAAGTCGAGAACCATGGTATTACTGTCAGTTGAAAACTGTTATCACTTTCTACCAATAAAAAGATACTGCAAAGAATGAAAATGAATCATGCTATTAAATTTTATCTAGATACAGTTATTTGCCAATGGTTTTAATTTGAACTCTGTACTCTCATCACTAAAAATGAGAAAAAGTTACAAAGGCATTGAATGTGTACAAACACTAAACAGATTTTTTGACATATTCAGATGATTAGGAGAAAATAATTTCTTCTCGTCTGCTAAATCATGTAAAAGGGTTTATTTATTTATTTTGTGTAAAAAGATGGAATTTGTGTAATCACTGGCTATCAGGCAAAAAAGGTTTTCATTAAGTCTTACATAAAGGGGTTGGAGAGATGGCTCAGTGGTTAAGAGCATTGGCTCTTCTTCCAGAGGACCCAGGTTCAATTCCCAGCACCCACATGGCAGCTTACAACTGTCTGTAGCTCCAGTTCCAGGGTTCTTGGCACCCTCACACAGACATCCATTTAGGCCAAACCCCAAAGTGCTGTGTTGTTGTTGCTCTTTTCTCTAATCTTTCCCGCAAGAGTCCACTAAAGAGTTCTGGAATGATGAGGTGTAGCTTTGGGTTTCTTATGGCATTCTCTGTACTTTAGAAGTCCTTTTGGTCTCAGCGAGAGTTCCCCAATTAAAGCATTGAATAACTGAATTTGCTGTTGGTACTTCAAATTTTTTTTGATAGATTATCATTTTTGTTTTAATTCAACGGAAGAGCCTTTGCTGAGCATGCCTATACCCACAGGTTTGATCTCCAGTATGGCTTCACTCAGTAACAGATGGAAACAGGTAAAGAGACCCACAGTCTAACCTAGGTGGACCTCAGGGGATCCTGTGGAAGAGGGGGAGAAAAAATTGTGAGAGGCAGAGGGACCAAGGACACCACAAGAAAACCACAGAATCAACTATCCTGGGCTCATAGGGGCTCACAGAGACTGAAACAACAACCAAAGAACTTGAATCCGACTGACCTATGCCCTCTAAATAGCTTGGTATTCATGTGGGTCTCCCAACGGTGGGAGCAAGGGCTGTCTCTGACTCTGTTACCTGTTTTTGGACTCTTTCCTCCTTCTGGGTTGCATCATCCTGTTTCAGTAGGGGAGGAGGTGCCTAGTTTTACCGCAACTTAATATACCCTGGCTGGCTAATATACATGGGAGGCTTGCCCTTTTCTGAAGAGAAAGGAGGAGGAGTGGATAGGAGAGAGTTAGAGACAGGAAGAGGGAGGAAGTGAGGGAGGAAGGGGAAACTGTGATCATACTGGAAAAATTAATTGATTAGTTAATTAATTAAAATAAATAAATAAAATCTGTGCTAGTGACTGGTCATTATAAGCTTGTTGCTCTGTGTCTTCCCACCCTCTCCTTTCCTGTGCTTTCTTTTGGCACAGGATGATAGAAATACCCATGAGTCTTTGCACACTTTGAAAACACACTGTACCCTGAATAAGTCATACAGAGAAAATGTTGACAGACTTTATATCAGGTCCATAAAATGTGAACCTTAAAAAAACAAAATAAAATATTGTGGGCTTGGGTCAAAAGAATCTACTTCCAAGAAAACCGTTGGATTACATGTAAAGAATTTTTTACATAGGACATACTCTTCTTTTAGACTATTAGTGGGAATGAGCTGGTCTCCAGTAATGCATAAATCTGTCCATGTATAATCTGTAGTAGTTCCTAATTGGAGAAAAGAAGGGTGAGAATGGACCGGAGCCATGAACACTGAGACAGTAGTCCAGGCCGAGCCAGGAGGGAAAAGCCTAGTGCTCACAACCACTGTTCCAGAAAACCTCCATGAGGCTGAATGAATGTAAATCACACCTTTCCTGGAGCTCAGGAAAATAAGACCATAAATAAGAAATGAACCTCAAGTGCAATCTAGTATGACCGGATATTGAGGGAAGAGCAGGGAGGATGTTTCTAGGCTGGGAGTGGCAAGCAAGGAAGCATTTGTTAAATGTAGTAAAAAGCTGAGCAGCCCAATTAGTGTTTATGAAAACTCATTCCTTATCTTGGCTGCCCAATTTGTGTTCTTTTAACTCCTAGTGGGCTGTAAATTGCAAGTAGTCATGGATGGGAGAACTCACAGATTTCTGGAAGACTGATTTCCAGGGAGAGGCCCTGTGGATTCTCCAGCCCTTCTACCTCTAAAACTGCCTTTCTCTGGGCTAGAAAGTGTGAAGTGCCACCTTTGGAAAGCCACTTTTGTAATTTTTACTCCATTATGCTGCAATTTTAACATCTCTTACACTCGGCACTTAAAGCATTTTAAAAATGGTCTTTGGTTTATTTTTGCCCCAGTTTTATGGCTCTCTGCCAGCCTCCAGCTTCTTCTGTGTAGCTGACCCAAAATAGTTTCAAAGGTTCAGATTCAACTTGATATCCAGATTTTCTCCACAGCTCTGCCAATGCTCAAAGCCTTGAAACGTTTCCCCAAGGAGTTGTCAGGCACACAGGACACAATGTGCCTTTCGTTCTTGAGATAAGGAATGCAGGTCACTTACAGGTGACTTCAAATCAAAAATGCCTCTGCAGTGGGATGTTTTCCATATGTGAAAAAAAGTCCTAGATGTACAGAAACATGGCTGACTCTTGGAGGCTTCTATTTGTCATCTGACAAGCTAGCTGCCAAGAGTTCTCCAAATCTTTGCCATCTGATTCTGTTCACTGCTAATTGTAGCAGTGTTTGTTTATGTCAAGATATTTACTATCAAAGCCTTTCAAAACTTTTTTTTTCCCAAAACTTTCTTATTAAGAGTTTACAGCTAGGCTTCTGTCATCAGAAACAGTTTATAGGAGTTTTCAAAAACCTAGTGCCTGCACCCATTATATCAGAACATCAGAGTTCAGGTGCAAGGTAGTCGACTTTTACAAAAAATTAATTGCAGTGATGGGTGGCCGGTGTGCTGCTGTGTATAGTGCAAATGCACTCTATGGCACAAAGCAAGACACACAGGCATTAATTAGGAAGTTAGAGGGAACAAATGGACAGGAGGAACAGTTCATGCCATTTTATTGTGACAAGGGAAGGCCATGGAAATCAGAAAGCTTGAGCAAAGAACTGCGGCTTGAGCATATTACAAGCTTAGTAGCAAGTTGTGCCACATTGATGTTGGGAAGGACTCCTGAACATGGGATCAGCTTTGTGTCCTAGGAGACTTCTTCTGTTTGCCTTGTTGAATATTTTTTCAGTAAGGCCAAAATGAACTGTGTCAGTGACTATAAAACATTTCTGTAGGAGGTTCCATGGACTAAACACTTCTACTTTGTGTCCCAGTGTGTACAAATATCTGAAAAATGTTAATAAAATGTTTGCCCTTTAGTGGACAATACATGTTTGTGTTTTATTTTCTGTTAGTTAGCTGTGGTGGTTTGAATGAGAATAGTCCCCATAGACCAGTATGTTTGAATGTTTGGTCCCCAGTTGGTGGATGTTGAGGAAAGAAGGTGTGGCCTTGTTGAAAGGAGGGGGTGTGCTACTGAGGGTGAGCTTTGAGGTTTCAAAACCTTCATCAGCCTCTCTCTGTCTGCCTCCCTTTCTCTGTGTCTCTGTCTGTCTTTATTTCTTTCTATTCCCTCTCTCTCTTTCTCCCTCAACCTCATGCTTGTGGGTCAGATGTTAGTCCTTAGATATTGCTCCAGTGCGATGTCTAGCTACTACCATACTCCCTTCCATGATGGTTATGGATTTATCCTCTGAAGCTGTAAGCAAACTGCCAATTAAATAAGTTTGTAAGTTTCTTGTTCATGGTATCTCTTCACTTCACAGCAATAGAACAATAACTATAACACTATCCCAGTGTGCTTCATTAAAAAGTGCCATTTGACATCCACTGAATTTATTTCACATTCTGTGAATAGTTTGAACCTTAAGAAGTGCTAGTCTATTATAACTGGATAGCTGAAAAGTCACTGGAGTTGAAAAATAACACATTCCAAAAGAGGAGATAAGAGTGACAAGAACAGGAAGAGAGTGAAATCTAACAAGGTTCCCTAATTTTTTGGCTTTTGTAGAGAAGAAATGATTTTGTAGGAGGATTATGCATGATGAGCAAAGATAATGGATTTATCTTTGAACAATTTGAATCTACTGTATCTGGAGACCCTCTGGAGGCAGAATCCATTTGCAGGATGAGGTTGTGCTGAAGATGCTCCTTTAGAAGCTCACTAGGGGATAGACATAGATGAGCTTGTCAGGAGACAAGAATAGAGTAAGAAGCCTCAACTGATAATAGAGAATGAATCTATGAAGGGAGCGAGAAGAGTGATTTGGCAGAGAAAAGGAGGCATGTGTTTGTGTGTCCCCTCAACACAACTAAAGAGTGTTTTAAGGAAGGGAAGCCAACGGTGGCAAATGCTGGTGTACAGTGCCAAGAGGGATGAAGGTATATATATAGTGTCTTTATAACCACGTATGTCAGCTATGACTCTATAGAATGTTCTGATGAATTCATGAGAATAGAAACCATATTTCAATAGCTAGAAGAAATGTAAAGGGTTGTCTCTTGAGAGCCCATTGTGACACCTTCAGAAAAAAAGGAAATCTAGTTTTGTGCTTGGAAAAGGCAGTATTGGATAGAGTTTTATAGTAATAGGAGAATACTCAGCTTTCTGAAACTATCCTGGGTGGGGGAACATGTTTCTTGCTATTCCATCCCCTTTTCAGGTTTAGTTTCTCAGGTTACCTCTTGTTGAGTCTCTTGTTTCTGACATATGATTGTACTTGGAGAGATGAAATATTTGAAGTAACAGATGGATTAAAAAGTAGGGAACCTGACTTATGTCCACTGACATTGCCAAATCCTGACAGAAAGGCCTTTGAACACCTCCGTGGGTTCTCCCACAAGCCATACATTCTTGCATTAAAAAAAACAGAAATGTGGAAGTTAGTGTACTGTTTGCTGTGGCTGCACAGAGCCGGAATTCTCTTTTTAAGATTTTTTTGTCCTCTGGTCTGCAGTGTCTTGCCTACTCCTTAGCTGTGGCTGTAGAAATGTGCTCCCTTTGTACTTTGTAGGTTTACAGAAAAGGGCTAAGTGCACAGAGGCCATTTCCAATAGTCAGACTTCATTAAAAACTTGTTCTAAGTATAGCTCCTCTCTAAGATTTGTTCCTTATACAGGGCATACCTATCCACATACTATTGCATGATTCTAAGATAATGGGCCCTACTCCACCATAAAAATGAGTATAGTCTTCCCCAAGTCAAGAAAATGTGGGCCTAAAAAGAGTTGAAAGAAAGCAATAAGAAACGACAGAACAGGGACATTTATTACTAACTTCATCTTAGATAAATGTTGGCTGCAAGCTCTGTGTCACCATTTTAACAAAACATGTGATTATTTTTTTCCACTTCATTTGTATCCTAGTTAGCTTTAACTGTCAATACAAAACAGCATAAAATCATCTGAAATGGGAGCCTCAACTGAGGAATTTTCCAGATCAAATTATTCTTGCAAATGTCTATGGGTGGTTATCTTGATACGTAATTGATATAGGAGGGCCCAGCCCACTGTGGCAAGTAGTCATGAAGTGTATTAGAAATCTAGCTGAAGCCAGGAGGTGACGGCACACACCTTTAATTCCAGCACTCTGGGAGGCAGAGACAGTCACATCTCTATTAGTTTGAGGCCAGAGTGGTCAACAGAGCAAGTTCCAGGACAGACTTCAAAGCTACAGAGAAACCCTGTCTTGAAAAACCAAAAAACCAAAACCAAAACCAAAAAAACAAAACAAAAATATAAAGAAAAGATATAAGAAAAAGAAAGCTTTCTGAATATGTGTCAGTCTGCCAGATAGCAAAGCGCAACCTCCATTACTGCTGACTGTTGCCTGCAAAACGATGTTTTTTGTAAGGCTGTGTGGTACAGCAAGCAGACCTGCCTTCAAATCCCTGACTTGAGTTTCTTCCTTAACTTCCCTCAAGCATAGGTAGTGATCTGGGATTATAGGTTGAATAAAACTTCTTCTTGTATTCAGTTTGTGGTATTTGTTTCAGACACATTTACTGAGACATTAAAATTATAAGTAGCAAAATTCAATAGGCATGACAAGGATGAAGACATTATGAAAATATACTTATCTACTTCCCTTTGGATATCATATTGTGGTACAAGGTACCCCAAGGGAATGTGACTTAATTCCACACCCCAAAGAATCTAATGCTGAGAAAAAGAAAAGCCTGGTACAAAATAGGAAGAGGTTTTCTTCTGGAAAGAGAACTCTCACAATGATGGTGACTTCTCAGACTTTCTAACAGGAGAGATTGGAGCCCAGATAACAAGGGATAGGAACACATCTTGATCAGGACTGCTCTGTACCTAAACCTAAACTTCATGTCAAAATCCAAAGATGGACTTATAAGGTCTAGGGATGTCTACTGACGCTCTGTGATTCACTTCTCAATATACTAAAGAACCCTTCTTTTTCTGCTTTTCCTGTTTTTGTTTTTGTTGTTATTTAAGCATTTTGAGGTAGTCATACTTGAAGCATGTAGAGAGCTTGTTT
This sequence comes from Ellobius talpinus, assembly GCA_001685095.1. Classification (NCBI taxonomy): domain Eukaryota; kingdom Metazoa; phylum Chordata; class Mammalia; order Rodentia; family Cricetidae; genus Ellobius; species Ellobius talpinus. Next base: position 4,615 of record LOJH01056720.1, on the reverse strand, counting down.
GTAGCCTGAGGCAAAGGCGTGAAGAAAGGAGAGAGAGAGAGAGAGAGAGAGAGAGAGAGAGAGAGAGAGAGAGANAGAGGAGAGAGAACTCTTGAAGTCATTTTAGATGCATCCCAGCCCTATTATCATGCTGGTTGGAGAAGAAACAAACCAAATCAAATTAAACCAAAAATCTCCCCCGCTCCCTCCCTCCTCTCTCACACTCACACATCTATCAGCCAAAATATAGTTTTGAAACAGACACTGTAGAACAGAGACAACATGTCCCTGCTGTGCATGTATCTTATTCTCTACCCACAAATCTGTGCCTGTGGTAAAGTGGTTGCTATTTCAAACCACGGAGTTTTGAGGTGGTTTGTTATCCAGCAATAAGCAGCTTCAACAGCATTTCATCAAGCAATTTTGTTTGATGACAGAGCAATGAGCAGAGTCTGGATTCCAACCCACATCTGTCTGATTACAAAGCTGGCTGCCTTATGCTGTTCTATGTGGTTTCTTCTTTGCAGACTTGCAGTCCAGTGCTTAGTTTTTCTCAAGGCCTACTACTAAAATTCCCTTGCTTTAAACCATGAATACATAGAAAAGAGGAAGCAATGCTCCTTTACAGTCAAGGTAAGCCAGGCAAGTATAGTTCACAGTGGTCCTGCCTGGAGCAGTTATTAATTCATTTTCTCAGACCTTCAGATTAAAGTTGGTAGAATAGACAGAAGAATATTTAAAATAATCCTTTTTGCCTGTCATCTCCACTTTAAACATTAAAATATGGCCATATTTTTCCTACTGTTTAACTATTTTATAAATTTTAAAATAAAACATGAAGATAATTCTGACCAGTGAGGGGTGCACAAGAAAGTTTGTGCATAATATCTATCTTATCCCTCATTGCAAATTACCAGGAAATAAGACCCATGGGGTCATTTTGTAGAACTTTTGGGGACTGTCAGGAACTCAGTTTATAGAATGAAAGGTGGTGCTTCCATAGAAGAGAGTTTCTGTGGTAGAAAATCTGTCATGTGATGATAGTTCTTTGAGTAACTGTGTTTATCAAATTCCTAAGTAAATACTCAAATAAAATGTCACAGAAAAGACTAGACCACAAACTGGAGGTTTTCATGACACTGGCAGATTTAGGAATTTCCTGTGGTTTGTGAGTGTGTGTGTTTATACTTATATTGCCTATATATACCTCTAATCCTGGTGGCAATGATTCATGATGTTCAAAGAGGCTTCTTGCTTAGTGAATTTTCTAATATCTTATTTGCATCATGTGGTTTATTTAATAATATTCAATAAGTATGGTAGGTAGACCTCACACATGCCTTGTGATAGACAATTTCCCCATTCACATAACTTATAACAAGAAGAACAATGCTCAGACACAGAAAAACATTGAATATAGGAGGAGTGAAGGGCTATCACGTACAAAGATATTGTAAATTGGATTATTGGCTGAAAAATACTCATTTTGTTACCAGGGAAACTGATGTTGATAACTTTGATAATAAAATATTTTAAAGTTTTTATTAACTCAGAAGACATTTCACTGACAGTTTTATTGGAGATTGAGGTCAGCAAACGAAAACTTGGCATCTTTTAGAAGGAAATATATGGACAAAAGAAAGAAAGAGTCAAGTATTTTCAGTTAATATCCCAGAAAGTTAGCAGAATTGGAGGTCAGCAAATAGCTATATGGCAGAAAGGAAGAGGGAGACCTCAGAGGAAGTATGTGAAAGCCTAGAGGGTCAGAGAAAGGGTGCTTTTGGCCAGTATCCAAAAGAAAAATGAGGTAGAAGAAAGGAAGGGAAAAGTTATTTATTCAAATGATTTTTTTGTAGTAACTCAGAAAAGTGGCCAAGTTTAGCACTGCTGCGTGGCTTAACTTTTGTAAGAGCTGCAACAAGGGGGCTTCTGGGAAGGATAGTATATTATTGCATTAATGGCATAATTATTCCTCTCATTTCCTTAGCATGTCTTCAAGTGAATCACTCTTCCTGAGAAATGGTCTCTTGGTTAGGTGAATGGCAAGCCCAGCTGGGTTAACTCCTACAGGGCAGGAAGACAATACTATTCCATATTATTTGAATTAAATCAGGGTGTCAGGTTTCCATCCAAAGTAGAGGTAAAACTCAAATCCCATGCTTTTAACCAACAAGAAGCAGCTATGTTTTGACAAAGCCCTGATATCTTTAACATTTCAGGTGATGTTTAAATCCTAAATAGGGCAATTGTGAATCTTCTTTTTCTGGGTCTATCAGGGAAATGAGATATGGTTTCCAAAGCTGAGTATGAAAGGGTAGCCCATCCTTAAATGGATCCTAATGCTGCTAATTCCAGCAATAATTCTCTCTTTCCCACACTATTTCAATGCAAAAATACATTTCTATGGCCTGTGCTGTGGGTTTGGCATTAGGATTTGCCTTGCCATGAAATACACAAGTTAATACAGTGTGGGTTCTGATCCTAGTCCTCAAGAACCTGTAGCAACTCCTGAGTATTTCCCTGAATAAGTTTTCTGTCTCCTGTGCTGAGGATCAAGATGAATGATTATCAGCTCCAGCTGACTTGAATCCTGCAATCTCATGATGTAGTCAGAGTTTTAGGATGGTTTGTTACTTAGTATGTGTTACCGGACATTTCCTTCCCAACTTCCTTTTCCCAAATACCTGGAAGCTGCTTCCCAAATTATCATACAAAGGCTTATATTAATTACAAAGTCTTGGCCAATAGCTCAGGCTTATTGCTAGCTAACTCTTATGCTCAAATTAACACATAATTCTTATCTATGCTTAGCCATGTGGCTTTGTACCTTTTCTCAGTACAATATTCTTATCTTGCTTCTCTGTATTTTGCAGTGACTCTCTGATTCTGCCCTTCTTCCTCCCATCATCCTTAGCTTAATCACCCCACATATATTTCCTTCCTGGCTACTGGCCAATTAGCATTTATTAAACCAATTAAAGTGACAAATATTTACAGTGTACTAGAGGATTATCTACAGTTTCTTGATTCTTTCTCTCTTTGTTTTGTTTGTTTGTTTGTTTTGTTTTTGCCAATTTGATACAAACTAGGGTCATTTGAGAACAGGGAACTTCTATTGAGAAAATTCCTCCTTCAGATTGCCATGTAGGCAATTTGTGGAAATTTTCTTGAACTCATATTTGAGGTTCCAGGTACTGCCCCTGGGTAAGATGATCCTGCATTGTATAAGAAAGCAGGTGAACACACCATGCCACACAAGCCATTAAGTAGTTTTCCTCTATGGTTTCTGTCTCAGTTCCTACTTTCAATTCCTGCCTTGTTTTCCCTCAGTGATGGAATGTGACCTGAGATTTATAAGATAAAATAATCCCTTTTCTCCCTAAGTTGGTTTTGGTCTTTAGACCTACTTGCCTTGATCTTAGGCTTGAAAGTCATCTCAGAGTAAAGACAAACTAGATTTATTCCTGTTTGTGGTTAAATCTGTTTTTCAAGAATTGTGATGTGCCCCATCTATAACCTTAACTACAATGGTTATGTACTATCTGTTCCAGGAACTGGCAACCATGACCCCATTTCAAAAGGTTTATTATGATCACCTTTTGTTATGACTACATGCTGTTATAACTACCTGGTGATTACCACTTTGTAACAATCAATATTTTTGTTTCAGAAGGCTATTATGGTCAACTTGTTATATTAATGTTCTGCTTCACCTGTTTTCTTGTCAAATTCCTCATTTTGGAAACCTGTCCTCTTGAACAGTAAAAATCCTATATCACCGATGTCCAATGCATATCTCTTGAACCCTGCCTTTAGGAAGAGTTAGCTCTTGTACACACAAAAGATCTCTTGTTTTAATTAATTGCTTGCTTTAATTAATTTGGCCATGATTTGGGTTGGTAGTCATTTCTGTCACATCTGAAGATTAATAGGTATTGGCATTTTATCATAGCAATAGAATCTTTAACCAAAAGAGAAATAAATAAAAAATTATGGGATATTTGTTTCCTGAGCACTAATTAGCTTTAATAATAAAAAACCCAAGCCAGATATAGGGGTAAATGCTGAAAGATTAGAGAAGCAAAGCAACCAGACACTAGTTCTTACCTCTACCAAATCCTCAGACAGAATGGGTGATCCTTTCTCTAGGAACCCTCAGACTGAATGCCATCTCTACAAAAGCTCAGACTGAATCCCAAGCTCCTATCTCCTCCAGTCTAATATTCCTCTCTCCACCTAGCCATTTCACTTTCCATTTCCACCTCCCTAGTGTTGGGATTAAAGGTCTGAGCAACCACTGCTTGGCTGTTTCTCTTTTAGACTGATTCAATCTTGTGTAGCCCAGGGTGGCCTTGAACTCACAGAGGTCTGATGTAGGATTCTCCTCTGTATGCTGTGAATATGTTTTATTACTGTTAGTGAATAAAGAAACTGCTTTGGGCCTATTGCACTTCAGAATAGAACAAGGCAGAAATTCCAAGTAGAGATAGAGGAGAAAAGAAGAAGGAGTCAGGGAATGCCATGTAGCTGCCAAAGGAGACAGATGCTAGAACTTTACCTGGTAAGTCACAACCTTGTGGTAAAACACAGAGAAATGGGTTAATTTAAGATATAAGAACTAGCTAGCAATACACTT
>LOJH01056719.1:0-11662 GCA_001685095.1 Ellobius talpinus | reverse complement strand
GGGTGGGGGTATCACAAAGCCATCTGTGTCCTCTTCCGGGAGCGTGTCTTGGTAAAGTGCATTGCTTTTGTGCACAATGGGCTTCATTTTTGGCTTTGGAGGTACTGGGGGTTTGTCAACCACAAAGGCTTGCCCGTCTGCATAGACTGTACAGGTATCCATGCTCTCCCCGCCCTCTGAGGACAGCGTGGAGATGCTGGACACTGTGGAGATGGTGCTGGTTGTCTCGAGATGATGGTCGCTGCTACTCCGGCTGTCCACCTCCTCGATCCCAGAGTCGGTGACGGCGTCAAAGCTTTCGGGGGGTGGCAGGAATGAGGAGGGCAGACAGTTTGAAATGCCCGTTGGCTTCTTACTGTCTGTAGAGTTGGCTGGCTGCCTGGAGTTCAACGAAGGGGGCTGAGGGGTGTCATTTTTCTTCTGCTTGACCAAGTCAGCAAGAGCGGGAACTGAAGCTGCCCGGTCATCAGGAATATCAAAACTATTTGCAAATTCCAGGGGAGGAGGCAAAGGTTCTGTGAAAAGGAAGTCCTCATCCAAGTCCACGGACGCCAGAGGGGGAGGGGGGATGCGGAATGGCAGAATCACTGCCTCTTCCACGGAGCCCGCTGCCACAATGGTCCTGCCGGGCACAGCGGCGGGCTCCGGGGCAGCGGAGATCTGTAAAGCACCTTCGGTTTTGGGAACGCCTTCTGGCACTGTGGAGGGTGAGTGGTCTGGCTTTATATCCACATCCTCTCTGTCCTCCTCTTCCTCCAGAGGTGGCCCCGCCGTGGGGACGTCCACCGTGTGCACCATCAGCAGGCCGGCTGACTTCTGCTGGGCCGTATCCACGATGTTGATCAGCATGTTCTTCTTATCGTCACCCCTCCGGTCCTTGCTCAGGTCTGTCTCGTACTTGTTCTCTGTCTCTTGCCGTCGCAGGGGACCCCGGGTGTTCTGCCTGGTGACCGGAGGAAAGCCAGACTCCACACTGGGCCGCATTTTGGTATCGATGTAGAGAGGCTTGTTGAGGTCAGCCTTGGGGGCCTCCCCTTTGTGCCCCTGCTGAGACTCCTGCATGGCTCGATCCCTGGCAGAGAGTGCCAGGGCCAGTGGGGAGCTGGGGTCGAGCAGCCGCCCTGTAAGTGGGTGCACATAATTCTCAGGGCTGGCTGGGCTGCCACTCTTGAGAGGAGCTGCTAGGCCACTCTCAGGCCCCTTGGCTTTGGATGTGGAACTCAGGGGTCCCCCGGTCTCCCCCGGAGTACCAGCCTCACCACCACCTAGGAAGTGGTTCTCCAGCTCCCTGGGTGCTGTCCCATGGGTAGGCGATAGCGGCTGTGCCGTTCCATCCTCGTCATCAAACCCACCCTCCTCAGGGAAGTTGGAGGGCCGTATCCGGGGAGCAGGTGGCCCCAGACCCACATCCTCATCTCCCAGGTCTGTGGAGAGGAAGGCCGGGGAATTCCTCCTGGCTTCCAGACGCTTCTCCCGGTCACGCACAGCCCCAGCGATGGCGGCAGCGAAGGGACTGCTGACAGTGAGGCTGTCATCTGGCCTCAGCTGGCCAGGCTCGGTGGCCTGGGGGTCGATTTCCATGCTGCTGCCCTGGCTGCTCTTGCCGCTGCTGCTGGTGGAGGGTTCCTTGACGATGATGGTTGGGATGGGGATGGAGCATGTCTTCTCAGGGCTGTCCTCCACGTTGGACTGCTTCACCAACATGCCCTTCCGCCTGGCTGGCTTGGCAGGGACGTAGACGGCCTTGCTGGCTATCTTCCCCACCTCTGAGTATGGGTTCTCAGGCATCTGTCCCCGCTTGGTGCGGAAGGCGGCCTGTGGGGCGGGGCTGCGGCTGTAGACATCTTCAGAGTCCAAGGAGAATCGGTCCAGCTCTCTCCTGTAGAACATCCCCTTTTCCCGCATCATGGTGGCCACAGTATCAGACCTGGTGGCTGGGGGCACCTTGGCGACGGGGTTCTGATTGAATGCAGGCTTAATTGTCCCATAGACTCTTGGAGTTGGGGACTTGGGGCAGTTGTACGTGGTGGGGGAAGGTGGAGGGGGAGACGGGGGCACAGACTGCGGCGGAGGGGGTATGTCCTCAGAAGTGTCCGGCATGGACAAGCTTCGGGTGAACTTCAGCATCGGGGGAGCCAGAAACTGCCGCTCTTCCTCTGTTATCCCTGCAAGCAGAGAACATGTTTTTAAGTCTGGTAACCTCAAAGCCCAATGGAGGCCCCAGGACTGTGTAACACACTGTGTCTCCACACATCACAGACTCAGACAGTAGACAATTGTTAGACAGCACAGCACAGCCAGAACGCTGGGGTTAGTTATACACCCTCTAGGAGCAAGAAACAGAAAGAGAGGTGTTTGGTGTGGTGAACACATGTAGGGATTTGCTTTTCTAGGGGCACACCGTGGAGTCTGGGGTGAGGCAAGGGTAGCAAGGGTCCAAAACAAGGCTGTGTGTACCCCTCAGACCAAGCTCTGGCCACGTGAACCCAAAGATGTGGCTGCATGTATGCACATAGAGGTGCTGGTGCAGGAGGCATCTGTCTGTCTCTTTCGGGCCTGGTGAGGGCTTCCATGGGGCTGAGACTCTCATCCGACTCTGAGAGGCCATGTGAGTGGCATAAAGATCAAGGCTGCTGTCCCTCTTGCCCAGTTACCAGGCAGATCTGCCACCCGGCTAGAACAGCCCACTACCTAATGGCGGCGCATGTGTGCTAAGAGGCGCTGCTACTGTTCTTGTGTGGTCTTCTCCAAGGGGACAATGACCAGTTTTGTCACCTGATTCCTCTGGGCCACACAGAGGGCTTTGTGTACGTTGAACTCCTCAGCCCTCAGCAGTGGCTGGCACAAAAGAAAGGCCATTCTGGCAAGGGCTGTCCCTATGAGGGGAGGGAGTCTTGGTTCTCCACTTAGTCTTGGCCCACAGCAGCTGCAGGATGCTGATCCATCAGCTACAGCACGCCAGCTGCCCAGCTCCACGGAAGCACTGGAGTGGGCCTGTAGGACCTCTGGAGAGTTGTGGTTGGCTGTCATGGGAAACCAGGCCCGGATAACTTGGCACAAAAGCAGAACCGTGTTCTGAGGCCTGACTGGCGAAAGTGTGTGAACATGACCATGAATGTGGATGTGGCTGAAGCCACGGCACAGCCTGAGTTTGCTCTGGGTGTGACAATAGGATCCAGCACAGCCTAAAACACAGAGACAGAAGCAGCACACACAGCGGCAGACACCAAGGATGGGTTCTCACACAAGGGCATGCAGGTTTTCAGAGGCAACAAAATGAATTACTTGAAATTAAAAAAAAAATTCCCAGGACAAATTACAATCACTTATTCCGTGAGAACGTCCATTTGATAAGGGTATTCCAAATTGAACACACTCCTGTGGGAGGCTAATTGGCCATCTCAGAGGTCTGTTGCTGAAGGAGATCTCTGTGGACCATATACTGTGAGTTGTCATCTAAAGGTGACATTCCCAAGGAGTAATAATTTAAGAATACCCCTTATAAAGTAAACCAGGATACATTCAAGTTACAGATTCCAAACTGGGGGTTCACTGACCTGATAGAAAGATTCTGCTGTCTGACAGGAGGAAATCAACTGTTATTAACCAGAAAGATCCAGAAATACAACAAGGTGTGTGTACAGCTATGCCCGGCCCAGAGTATGCCAGGGGTGGGCGAGCCACCCGAGCTGCAGACGCCACCATGGTCATTATCACCTAGATGCCGCCTCCTGCCTCCTCCTCTGACTAAAAACAGACATGCCATGCCTCTGGCAGCATCGTCAGGAGGAGCTTCTGGAACACATAGAGCTTATGTTTCTGGCAGTGCCCTGGTGAGGCTGGAGGTTGCAAACCCCCTCTCTTTATGTGGCAAGGCTCCACTGTGTCCACAGTAGCCTTGGCTTCCAGAATGTTCACTTGGTACGGACCACACTGGAGTTTTTTCTGTCTTGAGGGGTCAGGTTTACCTTGCCCTGTCTGAGCCAGTGAGGGAAATAGGATGTTAGCGAGGAAGGCAAGCTGCTTTCTTACACACAGCGGTGCAGACCTGACCCAGCCACCCGGAGAAGTATGTCCCTTTAGCTCAGCCTATGAAACATTGACTGGAGGGGTCTGCCCGCCAGGCCCACCCTGCATCTTTCTCCCCCAACTGCTACTGTCACTAGATTAAACACCCTAAAGGAAAGTTTTATATCCCACCAAGTTCAAGGGGCTGCCTGGTAGGAGAGAGGCTGGGCACCTGCCTCCTGGTAGGCAGGCCTGGTGGGGAATGGTTAGGGCCTAGGTGCCAAGGCAACCAATGGGCCAGGAGTCAGGAGCCCAGAACTCCTGAGGAGCTGAGGGCTGCAATCGGAAGCTTAGGGGCAACGTCTTCGGGTGGGGGTCACACTTCTTACCTATCGATTTCTGCCTTCGCATCGTACCTCGAGGGAGGCCCAGAAATGGGCCTTTTGGGCTCCCAGGGACCGTGGGCGTCATTACAGCAATCCCTTGGCGCTCGTACATGGACTGCAAACAAGAGAACCAGGTGAGGCGCATCCCTGGGAGCTCCCCACCCATAGTGACAGGAGCAGAAATGACAGAAAGCTCTGGGAGCAGTAGGCATCAATCACCATTGGCTTCCTCAGGCCATGCCCTCCCACACTCGATTTGGCTCCTGTGCATATAATGCCAGCATGCCCAGCTCTAGGCAGCCATACTCTGCCGAGAACATTTACCAGGCCAGTCGGCAAAGAAGCTCAGGGCCAGGATGGCTGGCCTATGGGAAAAAAAACAGTGTGGTAGGCAGTGGGATCTGATCCAGGCCAAACCCTGGGTCCTCATGTCCTCGTGACTTTGGTCAAGTCCTCAGCTGGGATCCTGTTTTCCTCTTCTACCTACAATGGGTGTGGTCAGGTGCCAGGGCCTGTGCAAATGAGTAGGATGCCTGACCTGACCAGGAAGAACTATCAAGTGACCCTGGAATGTGTCCCAGAGACAGCAGCGGGCTCTGTCTTTCCTGTGGCCTTCAGGTGGACTCTCAGAGAGCACCACTCTGCCTCCTCACAGCTGGTATACCTATGCTGTTTGACCTGCCAGTCTGAGATAGATGGCCAGTTATGCCCCACAGGCCTGGGAGGGACTTGGGAAAGTTCAGGCACTAAGGCTCACTAGGAACATGTTTGGGGGAACTCTGACAGGCTCATCTGGGCTTCAGAGCCTCTACCCTAGGGCCTGAGGCTGAGGAGGTGGGATATTGGCCCCTGGGAGGCCAGAGGAACGTGTCCCAGGGGCTGTCAGGGTGGAGAGTGGCTAGGTTGAAGGATGGGGTGCCACCTATGGGGCTTTGAGAGGGAAGAGGTTTGAGGTGAACATTTGAATGTCAGTAATATCTATTTTATTGCACACATACAAAATTCTTACCAAATTCATGGCAACTGTGGGTGTTATTGTCTAAAAGGGCTGGATTAAACCAAGCTAATCGGGTGAGTCAAAGAAAATACCCAGATATGTGGTGGGACAGTCAGTGTCCATTCCTAGCATTGGACTGTGACGGTGACTAGAAACCAGAGGGAAGCAATCAAGGGGTATGAAGCCCTCACCTTTGTCCAAACTCAGCCCTGGCTCCTGAGGAACTTGTCACCTCTTTTCTGGGTATGCCTTTTACTTGGGGTGGGCAGGCATAGCAGCGGCAGCTGCTGTGAGCTGGCACCCAGTGCCTACCATGCACGATGAAGTCCAGCACACCCAGCACACCAAGCAGCTTCCCTTCTAAGGATGCTGTCACCCCAGCTCAGAACATGCGCTTAGCATTTGTACAGAGGACCAGTATGTGGGGCTCTAGGCAGACAAGGGACACTGTCTGAGGAACACTTCCACAGCCTCTATGTCCATGGTCTCTTGATTGGGTATATGGAGGACACCCTCAAGGTCTGGGACTCTGTGGATAAACTCAGGCCAAGATGGCATGCAGGAATGGTGAGCTTTGCACGTCAGCCTGCAGATCTATGTTGAACCAGAGTGCTTGCCCATGGAAATGGGCTCTGAACCTATGCAGAGAGGGTGTTAAAGGTCATCTGCTGAATTGGCCTGCCCCTTGCATGTTGTGCCCTCTGACTGCCCACCAGCCAGGCCAGCCCAAACCCTACCCAGTCCCACTGGCTCACATTCACATCAGAGGCTGCTGGGAAGCACCGGCTAGTGGGCCGCTGCTTGATGGTTGCCACCCTCGATTCTATGGCCACATTCTCTGCGGTCCTGGAGGGCTTGGAGGCTGGCACTATCTCTTCGGGTTTATCTAGAAGACAAAGCAAGGGTTGGAGTGGCTTAGTCCCCCGGCACGTTGGGGAGTGGGTAGGCTCAGCTAGGAGAATGCAGGCACACAGCCACTGTGTCTGGAACAGCGGGCAGGCTGTGGCATGGGGAGCAAGCATGCATCTCTCCCCACTCCACCATGCATCCCAGACCTCACCTGCCTGAGGTGTGTACACTGGATAAAGATAATGGGAGACCTCAGCATCTCAGCCTTCCCCTTTAGAGACCATGATACCACCCAGGCCCCGTGACTTGCCATCTTCAGATCTGACAAATGGGGTTTGTTACTGATGGAATCGTGTTAATTTCAGAACTACTATTATTATTTTGAGCCAGAGTCTCATTGTTTAGCTCAGATTGGCCTTGAACTTTTGTTTCTCCTATGCAAGTCTTCTGAGGGTTGAGATTACAGGCCTGTGTCACCAGGTATGTCACACACACACACACATTCATAAATGTGGTCCTTTTTGTAACTAAACAGTTTCCAAGGCAAGCAACCTGCACCAAGGCTGGGATGTTGACTGTGTTTACTAAGCCAGACACGATGGCAGAGACCCCAGACCTCTGAGCCTGTGCTGCATAAGGAACTTTTCATTTATTCTCCCCATGCTAGAATATCTCCAGTTCTAGAAAATGAAAATCAAAGCTTAAGGAGTTCTGGAAAGTGGAAAATATGTAAAAACAAAAAAACAAAACAAAACAACAACAACAAAAAAAAAACCCCAATGAACTTGAAAATGAAAGCTCATTCTAGAAAGACCCTGACAACTGAGGTCCTGAAACTAGGCACAAGATTCTGTCTAGGGTCATCAGAACACAGGGACCCCATTCCCTGAGACCCACAGTCAGTGCCCCCCCAGCCCCTCAGAGGCACTTGAGGAAAAGGTCCCAGCTGTCCCAGGCTGTGTTTCCTGCAAGATGCCCTGGGCCAGGATGAAGTTTATGGGGAGCCATGCTTGCGGGCACCTCCCATATTGGATCCTTTCTGAGGTACACGGAATGCTAGCTTCTAGATCATTCGTTGTACAAGCCTGAGTACTATAGGCAAGCTCTCCCATTCTGGGGTCTGATATGCTCCCTGTTTAGTGAACACAGGGTGACAAAACTGCTTGGCAATGGTGTGTTGTCCGGAGAAGCTGACCCACTGGCTGAGTTCCCAGAGCCACAGTAGCGCTCAGTGTCCAGTGTGAAATCACATTTTCTAAAATGGCAGGCCAGAACCAAAATCTCTTTGAGGAGGACTCCAGAGGAAGTGGGTGTGCTGGGCTTGGGGGCAATGGAAGTATCCACCATAGCCCGACATCCTGGGAAGACAGCTAATTCCAGACCACTGTTGATTCTAGCAGTCCAGATGATGGCTGCAGTCCACATGTGGCCCATGCCAGGTCCTGCACAGCCTTGGAGCCTTTCCACATGTGTAAAGAGCTTAAAGAAGGACGAAGACTGTAGGAGACCGCAGGCTTGCAGACTCACTCAGTCTCAGGTGCTGTGTCTCTTCATAGCTGACTCTGATACCTGGGCCCACAGGCTTGTCTGGTCATGGGCCTCTGCCTCTCATGGATTGGCCAGGCAACTGCTTGGCTCCCATCTCCACTGGCAGTGAGGACACTCGCAGCTCCAATCACCCACATCCTCTGGCCCAAGTCACAAAGCCCTCATCTTAAACCAAAGTGACACCCTCAGTCCCCTGGGTCTGTCAGTTAATGCTGGAGTGTCTGTCATCTGTGGTTGTGTCTTCTTACCACCCTTGCACACCGGCAGACTGCTTTCCACCACGTGCTATAGGCCATGTCCACCTGACTCTCTGCTGTCTTCCTCCAGGGCTCCAGGTTGACTTTTATGGCTGGGACAGAACTCGTTTCTGTGTAGTCCCCACTGCCCACCTGCCAGCTGGGCGGATACTTGTGTGGCCGACTTTGGTGAGCTAGCCAGGACACACTGGCCTGTCTTGATCCGCACTCCCACACTATATGCCAGATCCCTCAGTACTGGTCATTTGGCTTAGCTTCAGCTGAGGTGAACCCCACAGTCTGTTCTTTCAAGGAAGGCGTTGAGATCTCCCTAGCACTGGAGAACCATGTCCCACCACCGCAATGGGTGCTGGCAGGGAACACTGATGTCACTCTAGAAGTCCCCTCCTCTCCTTTGTGGTGCTTGTGCTGAAGCTGCTCCTGCTGCCCACAGAGGTTGAGCCTGGGGACACAGCATCCTGAGCCTGGAACGTGGGGCACGCAGAGGCCACTGAGTTACAAGAGGAGTGACTCTGGGTGTTTAATGTGGAGCGCTCTGGACACCTGCAAGGTCCAGCCACCTCCAGCCTGTGCACAAACCTCGAAATGCAAAGGTCCTCTCCTGGCTGGCTCACCCTGTGAGCACTTGCCTAGAACTACCAAGTAGAGGTGTGGGTGAGATTCAGGAAGCTCCTGGTTTTCCTGCCCAAAAGATCTGGCCTTAGTGGAACTCAATGGCTGGTGGTAGCAGCTGGGCAAGGGAACATTGTGGGCCTCAAGAACCCTTGGAACATCAGATGTAAGATGCACAGGGCCACAGTACTGCTAGTAAGGTCCTGGGTACAGGCTCAGTATGGCCAGAGTCTGCTGTGTAGGGTCTGGGTACATGGAGGGCATAGGACATGAGAGGAACACACTTGTGCTGAAGAGTCTTGGAGTCACAAAGAATCTTCCTGGCAGGGGCCGGCAGTGTGCATGAGTTCACTGGTGGCTCATGGGGTCTATTGCCTGACACGTGAATGCCTGTGGCATCTCCACATGCCAAGCAGGAGTGTGCTGTGGTGTGAGAACAGCAGAGCCTTGGATGAGCGTCTCCCGTGATGGTCCTGACCCTGTGGGGCTTTGAGGCTTCATCCTGGTTCACACAGCTGTAGCAAGAGTCCTGTCCTTCACTGAGAGCACAGTTGGAGGGTGCTCCTGTAGGGGTTACCGGAGTCATCCACCTCACTTAGCTGACTGGGCAGGCTTGTGGAGTCAGTAACATGACAGTGCTGGTATGGTTGTGTCTTGGGGTACACCCCCGGGAACCTTGAATGTTGGCCTGGTCTTGACCTCTGCCTCTCCCATCAGCCTTAGGAACTGCTTTATGAACTTATCCGGCCCCGATCTTCTAGCATTAGTGCCGTTGGTGTGACTCAGGTGACAGACGGGTTTTCATCTTGTTCCTAAGATTTACTGACCAACGGGAACTATAGACTTGACCACACAGGTTCCATCTTTGAGATCTTATTGACAGGAACTAAAGGTGGCTGGCTCCTGAGGATGCGGCTTAATTTCCAAAGCCCAGAACTGGAGGTGTATAGATGGCTGAGGAGGCCAGGCCCTCGCAGGGCCAACATGAGGTCTTGGTGACTGGATAACACACATGAAGGCCATCATGGTACGCAAAACAGTTCAGCTGTGAGCTGAGTTCTCCGTCTCAAAGCAAGTTTGGGGTCTCTCACAAGGCAGGTATGTCACCCACAGTCTGTAAATTGTAGACTTCCAGGCACCAGAGAGAGAGAGAGGTGACTAATTTGTCAGGCTCCCCGAGGAGCCTATAGCCACATTTCTCAGCAACACCTGCCTGCCCTGTGCATCACTGTATCTCCCAGCCTGTGAGTTTACCTGGGCCACAGGCAGCCCCAGAAGTTGCAGGAGGAAGCACTGGAGGGCATGTCCAGTGTCCTCAACTTGGGGCTGCTGCTTTCCATGTGACAGCTGACCAGATGCCATGACTCTGTGGAAAGAAGTCTCAACGTGCTGGGGGAGGGGAAACAACCTAAGGCCAAAGGCAAAGCAAGAGCTGGAAGCAGTCTAGGCTGCAGCCCACGGCCGCCTTCCAGGCACATCTGACTCCCAGGCAGCCAACAGAAGACCTGCTGAGGTCCTCTGTCTCTTGGCCACATGTGAGGTGATGATGCAGTCAGAGCCCAGAAGTCAATTCCTGGTCAGGGCAACGACCCAGTTGTCTCTCATGTACAATATAGGATCTTTGTGGAAGACCAAGAGCAGGTGTTCCAGAAGCATCCATGAAGCCAGCAGTGAGATTCATGGGTACTCATGGCAGCTGAGATAGCTGGGATTTGTCTGTTCCAATCACCGTGCTCTCTTTTTGGTGTCTCAGAACCAGTGGCCTCTGCTCCCTCTGCAAGGGCAATGTCACTGTACCCATTTCAGGGTGAGATAGCACAGGGCAGGCTTCCTTAGCTTCACTGCTATCAGAAGAAAGACCAAAACATCACACCATCACCCGGGCCACTAGCGGGCTGCCTCCTGTCTGCTCTCCCAGGCAGTGAAGCGTGGATATGCGGCTTGGGCCCCATGGACTTGTGGACTCCAAGTCTGGGAAGGTCTGTGTGCTTAGTCAGAGGTAACAAGCAAGGTTGGAGGTCATGGTCACACAACCTGTCCCACCACTCACTCTGCCCAGTGGCCTCTGTCTCTACTCTCACCTCAGTTACCCTAGGTTGTTGTGTCTGTGGTGGTAGGACACAGCGATTTTTCCCACCATAGGCACTAGGGCAAAGGGCTCAGTGAAAACCCAGGGTCTCTAAGCTGATGTGGCCGGTTGGGTGGAGCCAGGGTTGAGGCTGCCTCACTCTATTTGAGAAAGGTCTCATGTAGCTAAGGCCGGCTTGGAACCTGAGATTTTTCTGCCTCTCAGGTCCTTAGTGCTGGGATTACAGGCATGCACTTCTAACTTTCAGCAACCTCCTGGGACCATAAACAACAGATTAAAAGGATGAAGGCTTGTCCTCTCCCTGTTCTGGGACTGGACATCCATGGTTAGGGTTAGCAGGAGAAAAATCCTGCCTCTGGAGGTTCCAGTACTGCAACACTCCATAGCTGCCTTCTCTCTTCATAAGGACACCAGTCAATGGTTACTCTACAGCACATCTAACCTGCTGTGATCTTGTCTTGGCTGCATCAGCAAAGACCTCATTTCTAAGTGTGGCCTAGTTTGTAGTCTCCGCATGGACAAGGATTTGCAGGGACCGGAACTACTCTTCAGCTCAGGGTAGCTGGGGAGGCCAGGTTCTTCTTTCAATCTATATACCCTCCCTGGAGTGTATTCCCGTCCAGGTAAGCAGTCCTCCCAGAGAGCCTGGATAGGCATCAAGAGGGACTGGAGCCATTGCTGAGTACCCGCCCCACTCAGGCATCATGTGCCTATATGGCTCCAAGCCTTTCATGGCAGGTTCTAGTCTACCAACCAAGTGGAAGTTGGCAGTGGCTGTGGGAGTTGGGTATCCTTAGTCCCTTCTCCCTGGTTGGGATGTGACCAGTGGACCCTTTGGCATCTACCTGCTCCCTCCTTCTCCAGCCTCTTCCTTCCTTCCTTCCTTCCTTCCTTCCTTCCTTCCTTCCTTCCTTCC
>LOJH01056718.1:714-11662 GCA_001685095.1 Ellobius talpinus | reverse complement strand
ATTTGAGATTTCTCTGTTGAGAATTTTCTGTTTAGATCTGTACCCCATTTTTAAAATTGGATTATTTGGTAGTTTGATATCTAGTTTCTTTAGGAGGGTTTTTTTTTGGTATATTTTGGAGATCAGCCCTCTATCAGATGTGGGGTTGGTAAAGATTCTTTTCCATTCTATAACTTGCTGTTTTGTCTTGTTGACCATGTCCTTTGCCTTACAGAAACTTCTCAGTTTCAGGAGGTCCGATTTATCTATTGTTACTCTCCGTGTCTGTGCTACTGGGGTTATATTTAGGAAGTGGTTTCCTGTGCCAATGTGTTCAAGTGTACTTCCCACTTTCTTTTCTATGAGGTTAACTGGATTTATGTTGAGGTCTTTGATCCATTTGGACTTGAGTTTCATGCATGGGGATAGATATGGATCTATTTGCATTCTTCCACATGCCGTTATCCAGTTATGCCAGCACCATATGATGAAGATGCTTTCTTTTTTCCATTGTATAATTTTAACTTCTTTGTCAAACGTCAGGTATTTATAGGTATGTAGATTAATATTAAGGTCTAGGGCTTAGAGGGTAGGGCCTTCCAGCTGGGAATCCAGACACTCACCTCTCAAAGTGTAGGTGGGGCCAAGGCTCTGATGGTCTCGGATGCAATGGAGGATGGTTGCAGGTGTGGGGAGTCTCCTCCCAGGCCTCTGGGACTTTTCTGGGTGGGGTTGGGGCACAGATGTATCTCCAAGGGCGAGGGCCTAGAGAGTAGGGCCCTCCAGCCAGGGACCCAGAAATCCTAACACTGATTTCATTTGAGGAATTAGTTCCCAGCTCTACAGCAGTCCTCCCCTATCCAGGAAATCAAAGAGAGCTAGACTTGGAGATCTGTGAAGTATCTCAAACTCTTATAGCCTAGTGTTGAAAAAAAGGTACATTAGAGGATGGGAGATAGTGCAAGAAGAGGCTAGGTAAAGAGGTTGTATTTGGAGAGGGAAGGACTGAGTCCTGACAGCTTTTCAAATACTACTAGCTCACTTCTGTGATGCTGGTCATCTGCCCCAAGATCATCAAACTATCAGAATTGTACTTGCATTTAGTGGATCATGCAGGCTTTCCTCGGTAGAAATTAAATTATGAAAAATTGACCCTGTGCTCCTTCAGTTTTACTAGGAGTAAACATTTTTGGCTAGAAAGGAAAAAAGAGTGCATTAGTTATCTGTTCCTGCATTGGAAATAATCACAAGATTTATGGCTTAAAACAGTATACATTTATTATCTCAGTTTCTGTGAGTAAGGAGTCTGTACTGAGTGTGGCTAGATTCTGTGTTCATAGTCTTTCAGGGCTGCAAACTCTGTGCTCACTGGGATGTTCTCACTGGGGATTAGAAAAGAATTCACTTTCAAGTTATAGGCAGAATTCCTTTCCTTGAAGCTGAAAGACTGGAGATCCTTTTTTCTTGCAGTCTTTTGACAGAAAGCACCTAGTACCTAAAAGATTTTATAGTTTCTTGCAATTTGGCCTTCTCTCACAACAGGGCCACTTTCTCAGAGGCAACAAAGAGAATCTTTCTCTCCCATATGCTAAAATGAAATTTTATATGACATCAGTATTTTTTAATTGTTTTATCTTCTAAAACATTTGCAGTAGTCTATGGTTAGAAGCAAATCATAGGTTCCACTCATTCTCACAAAAATAGAGTAACTTATGGGTATTATTTTTCAAATATATCCACCAGAGAGCATTTCTTCCTTTCTCAGTTGTTGCCATCTCCCTTTATTATTTTGTCAGGGATCTTTGTGCGCCTGGTTGAATGTCAGGGTTTTTTTTATGTGTCTACCATACAGGAAAAACTTAGGGAATATAATGCACAAAAACTGGAGTGGAGGGGACTGGAAAGATGGCTCACAATTAAGAACACTGGCTTTTCTTCAAGAGGATTGAGGTTAAGCTCACAACCATCTGTAATTCTTCTTCCAGGGGACCTGATACCTTCTGGCCTCCTCAGGCACTGGGCACACATGTATTATACATACATATATGCAGAAAAAACACTCATACACATATGAGAATAAATCTTTAACAACCATTTTAAGAATAATATTGAGTGTTCAATAGAATTTTCTTTAGTCTGGGTTTGTCTCATATTTGTCTTATGATTAGACTATAATTGAGTTTTGGGAGAATGATATAATGGGATGAAGAGTCCTTCTTGTCACATTATATCAAGGATTATTATTTGATTAACATGGGGTTTCTCTAGTATAACATTACTTTTTTTCTCCCTTTATCTTGTCCTTTTCACTAAGATTGGTATACTAAAATACAGGAATGATATTAGGCAAAGATTCACTTGCTGAAGGAAAAAGTTAACAAATATATTTGATAATATTCTGTAGAAATTTATATCTTCTCACTGACTTAAAAAATATAGGGCTGATAAGATGGTTCGGTGGGTAAAGGCACTTGGTGCTAAGTCTGACAACCTAATTCTGTCTCCAGAAGTCACATGGTAGAAGGAGAGAACAAACTCCAGCAAGTTGTCCTCTGACCGGGACACTTGAGTTGTGGCACATACACACACACACCATGTGTACTCAGTAAATAAATGAAAAAAATTATTATATACATTTTTTAATATGGGCTTATATGTATTTGCTTTATATTTTAGGTTTTTCATAAGTATTAGATATTGAACCTATGCCTTGCGTATGCTAGACAAGTACTGTATTATTGAGCTACATCTCCACCCTACTTTATATTTTAGATTTATATATTTAGATCCTACATAATTTTTTAGTTCTTTATTTACAACCCAGTCACCTTTTCTTCTCCTTCCTCTCCTCCTAGTCCCCCCCACATCCTCCCTGTGCCCCCCATCCACTCTTCCTCAATTTCTATTAAGAGGAGGGCAGGCCTCACGTAGATAGCAACCAAATATGACATATCAAGTTGAAATCTGGACAAAGCAGCCCAGTATGAGGATGATGGTCCCAAACGCCAGCAAAGAGTCAGAGACAGCCCCTGCTCCCACTGTTAGGAATCCCACAAGAAGACCAAGCTATACAAATGTAACATATATGCAGAGGGCCTAAGTCAGTCCCATGCAGACTCCCTGGTTGTTGGTTCAGACTCTGTGAGCCCCTGAGCCCAGGTTAGTGATTCTGTGGGTTTTCTTGTGGTGTCCTTGACCCCTCTGACTCCAATAATCCTTCACTAAGAGTCTCTTACCTGCCACATCATACTTATTCATATCCTTATTATTCATATTCATACTTATTCATATCCTTCTTACCCTTTCACTGATAGCAAAAAACATGGATAAGCTGGCTAAAATAAAGTTTTGAGTATAAAGATAATTAGAATAAAACTATCAACTTTCTGAAGTGTAATGTATCTCTAGGTGCACAAACATGTACTTGTGTTTGCATGTGAGTAAAAAAATGCGCATCTGGTGGAGAAAGAAAGAAACATAGAAAATTATAATGCATGTAATTATAAAATATGACACAGTTGAAGGATTATGCATGGTGGTTCATGTCTATAATACTAGTACATAGGAGGCTAAGGCAGGAGGATTGCCTCAAGTTTGAGACCAGCCTGGACTACAGTATTAAGTCCTGCTTTACAAAAAACAAACAACAAAATGGGAGAATGGATAATGCAGCTCAGTGGTAGATGTGAAGCCCAGGGTTGAATGTCCAGCACCACAAGCGGAAAAGTTAAACGGAACACATCTTAAAGTATCAGACAGATTAAGTAAATGAAAACAAATTAGAAAATAGAAGTTCTAAAGAACATACATAGTAAAGTAGAGCTAACTAATATCTATCAAATTGTATTTTTACCAAAATAGACAGTAAGAATATACTTTCTCAGGTACCCTGAAAGTACATATCCAGAATACGATAAAATATTTTTATAAAACATCAATAATTTCCTTTAAATAGGAAACAAGCAACTATTACAATTTGAGAAGCAAGATATTTTTAGGCTTCTAAATGTCTATTCTAAGATATTTACATTGCAAAGAGAAAATATGCTAACCTAACAGCAATGAAAACCAGTAAGACAACATCTGAAGAAATTTGACAAGATACCATCTGAACTGAGTAGTCATATTTCAGTAAAGAAGACATTTAACAACATACATCCCTGATACATTAACATAAGAACACAGCAATTTTTCTGTGATACTCTTACTAAATGAACCCTAAAACCCAAACATGTATAGCCTCAAACCAGTAAGAACATACCAGACAAATCCCAATTGGCAGAACACACTCCAAAATATCTTACAAATGCTCTTCAAGTGTCATGAAAGACAGGAAAAGATTGAGACATTGTCACAGATTAGAAGATTCTAGGAAGGTACAACTATGTTGTAATACAGAATCCTGGGTTGAACTCCAAAGCAAAAAGACGCTAAGGAAAAATGGTGAAAATTGAAGTCTATAAATTAGGCAATAGTATATTGTAATGTTAATTTATTAGTTTAGGAGCCAGTGTAACAACTTGGACCTGTGATCCCAGCAATTACAAGGCTTGAAGTAGGAGGATTCCTGCAAGTTCTAGATCAACCTTAGCTAGTGTGATCTTTTTTCAAAATTAAATCAAAATATTTCTGGTTTAGATAAATTTATTCTAAGGCCAGTTATGCTGGCATATGCCCTTAGTCCCAACACTAAGATCCAGAGGCAGAAGAATCACTTAGTTTGAGGCCAAACTGGTCTACCTAGCAAGTTCGAGGTCAGTCAGGGCTATGCAGTGAGACCCTGTGTCAAAGCAATTTACCCTGTATTTAAGATGTTAATATTATGTAAAACTATCTGAAGAATACATAAGAATGCTGTGCCATTTTTATAATTTTTTTGTACAGGATTTAAGACTGTAGGCCATGGTCGTCTCAAAGTATTATTTCTAATTAAAATTTTAAATGAGATAATGCCTAAATAATTGTACATTATCAGGAGATATGTGTTACTTTAAGAGAGCTAATGATTGTTTCTTTTATTAAAATAAAAAGGCTTCCTTGGAATAACCTATAATTGTTTATTTAAATTCAAGGAGCCAAAAAATGCTGGAAGGACTCCTTTTACCCTTCATTAAATCCAGTCAGTATGCCAAATCTTCCCAAACAGAAGTTGTCATGCCCATTTAGGAATCAGGAGATGTTTCTCCTAATAGAAATAGATGTTGAGCATGGATAATTGTTTTTAAAAGAATATTAAACAGTATCAGTTTCATAGTGATTTTAAAGTATGTGCAATGTGTCTTCCCAGGTATTCCGAAAGGACCTCATCAGTGCGATGAAAATTCCTGACTCTCACCATGTTAATCCTGACAGCTATTACATCTTTACTGACACATGGAAAGAAGAGTGGGAAAAGGGAGTACAAGTACCAGCCAGTCCAGACTCTGTTCCAACACCTTCTCTCAGGTATTGGCATGTTTACAACTTTGACTTAGAAAAAGAGCTCTTTTAGTTTTTTGTGTGTTTCTTGTGGTGAAAATGAGTAGCCACCCATTTCTAACATACAAAGTTAACCTAACTATTAAACCAGGTCATGATTGATCAATAAATTACAGCTCATTTATCTAAGAAATTTTTAAGATAAAATGCTCTGAAGTCCAATCTAAAATTAGGAAAAGGTTTCCCCAAGATTTACATATCTGACTCAGCCATCAGTAGCATTTATTAGTCTTTGAAGAGATAACTTTCTCATAAGAAATTGCTTCAATATAAGTGGAGTCTCATTAGTGATAGTACTACTAATAAGTAACCAAAGTATATAGCTTCTAAAACAAGAACTCAAATGAAAAGGGAGTAATAGAGTAGTTGGGGTGACTGTAAGCACATAACGTTCACTTTAAAGACTCAAAAACAGTTAAGGTAGAAAGACTGATTTTGTGGAAAAGAGGTTTTATTCCAGAGGAATTTGTAAGCTCTTCAAAGTAATGCTGGTTTTAGAAACCATTTTCTCCTACTGATTTTGGTGTTCCCAGTGCTCTACACAAGTCTGACGTGAAGTAGAATGTTCAGTATAAGTCTGAGCGAATGCAAGAATTAATAAATAGAACACACAGCTCCAGATGAAGGAATGGTAGAATGTGTTGGTTACTGTAAGAAAGTATAGATCTCATTCTACATTTATTTCTACTACTTAATAAAGTACTTTATTTGAGATAGTGTCTCACTGTATAGCCTAGGCAGGCCTTGAACTTACTGTATAGCCCAGAATAGCCTCAAACTACTGTTCTTCTGCCTCAGCCCTCTGAGTACTGGGATGCCAAGCGTATGTCATCATGCCTAATACATGTTAGTTTCTTTCTTTCTTGTTTGGTTTGTTTTTCAAGACAGGGTTTCTCTATGTAGCTTTGGAGCCTGTCCTAGAACTCATTCTGTAGACCAGGCTGGGCTTGAACTCACAGTGATCCACCTGCCTCTGCTTCCCAAGTGCTGGGATTAAGGGTGTGTGCCACCACCACCTAGCACATGTTAGTTTCTTAAAGGCTAGAGTTAAACATCCCCAATTTCTCTACTCTTGTCAGCATGTTCATACATCCTGTTAATGCTCTAGAAGTGCTTATTGAATCACTTCTAGGAATGCAGGCCCAGGCACCCCACACTCAGTTAAGGAAAACTCCCAAACCCTTTCTTGTTTAACACACGTTCCAAGCTTCACTTGCTTATCATTGATACCATTTCCTACTTCCTAAACAGAGTAACACCAGGAATGAAAAAGAAGAGAGGAATATTTTCATGTCTTTGCTGTCATATTTTTTACATAAATATAATGGCCCTAGTACTGTATTTTCCATCAACACTCCAAGGATTATTGAAACACCTCAATGTTTGACCTTGATATTAAGTCAGTATATCAAATATACTTTATTGGGGTGAGTTTAATTTTTGCAAGTTAAGTGGAGAATGTACTTCTTTGAAAATTATATCTGTATGATAAATAGCATAACAAAATTAGGATGGTTTAATAAGAGTAAATTTAGACACAGAGTTAGCTTCCTCTCACAGAGACATATACTCCCTAATTCATATGAGCACTCTGCTCTAATATTTCTTCTGAGAGTTTAGGATATTTACCATTTTATATGCTGTATTTTTTAGTAAATACCCTCTGTTTCCCATCATTCTTTGCTTATCTTATAAAGCCCTTAATTTTAATTGATCAAGGTAAGCTACTAAATTAATTAACAATCATATAAATTCCTTAGCGAAATTCAGAACTGGTTGCTCTTGATAGGTAGATTGTATTTTCAGTTTCTTAGAAGGTATCAGTAATTTTGTAATATATATTTCCTTTGCTTAGCAAAGGTACCTGAAAGATTTGTTAAAGCAGATTTCTTGCTGGAGGCATGGTGGTACATGCCTTTTATCCCTGTATTTGTGAAGCAGAGGCAGACAAACTTATCTCTATTACTACATAGCAAGTTCCCAGACTAGCCATGGCTACACATAGTGAAACTGGTCTCAAAGAAGACTTTTAAATCATATCCTCAGAGTTTTTGATTTGGTAACTCTGAAGTGTGAGGCTTAAGTTTGATTTGTTTTGTTGATCTACATAGGGTATCACTATGTAGCTCCTTGCCACCCCCTGTCCTGGGATTCCCAAGTGCTGGGATTACAGACATGTCTAGCAGTTTCTCGCACAGTGTTTATACCAATAGTCTAGGGTATGACACTTTGGGAACAATTTTTATGGAATATGTTAATCATATTTGCTGAACTTAATTGAATTTAGAATGTGTGTGTCTGTGAGTGTATGCACACGTACACATTTTTAAGTACAAGCATGTAGAGTTCCAACAACAGCCTTGGATGTCATTCCTCAGGTGCCATCCATCTTTTTATATGAATTTTGATTTGTATTTATTTTATGCTGAATTTATTCCCAAGCCACAAGTGTTCATACTTCTTCAGGGATACCTTTTTATTCTGTGCAACTTCTGACTTAAGAACAATTTGTTCGTTCTTAGTGAAGATCATCTCACTGTGACAGATGCTGTTCATGTGTGGGTTAATCAGACCATGAACTCTAAGTTCAACAGCCCTTCTTAGATACTTTGTTAACCTGTATGTGTTCAATGACTACAGATTCTACATCTAAAACTTTAAGTTCAGCATAATTCTCTGTATTTTTAAGTATATGGAGCAAAAATTCAGCATTGTTTTTGAAACACAGACCCAGTCCAGCCCCACTGCTTGACCTGGGTACAATATACTACCAGAAAGGCACACATTACTTTTTTAAAGTGACATAGTTAGCCTTTTCTGATATACATGCCCTTGATGACCTAGACAGCTTCAAGGATATTCTTAAAGGGAACACAAAGATTTGATCCTCTTTATTTGTATGGTTTTATAGAGTTTTTTAGGCCAAGAAAATCGTAAACTATTTAAGTCACCTCAAGCTGCTTAGAGGAAGAAGCCTTATTCTTTTTTCTTTTTTAAAGGCAGTGTCTCCTTGGTCTGGAATTCTCCAAATATGGTGACTGGAGAATTCCCAGTAAGCCCCAGGGAATCAGCCTGTCTCCATTTTCCCAGTGCTGAGATTACAAGAACACACCACTATGCCAGGATTCTTTTGTTGTTGTTGTTGTTTGCTTATTTTATGAGGGTCCTGTGTATCAAACACAGGTGTTTGTAAAGCATGCACTTTACCAACTAAAGTATCTTCCGAGCCCCTGGAGTTTGTACTTTTGTAAGATTCTTTGAATATTCCCCTTTGGCTTTAAGTAGTAATCAACCATATTTAGAGGCTCAGTTATAGAATTGGAACTTTATGTTTGAAGTACCTGATCTCAATTATAACTGCTTATTGCACCTGCTACTCTTAATAACTATCATTTTTCAGGGGCCAAACTGTTCTATGGTTTCTTTGGACTTTGTAGGCCACCTTCAAAAATTAAGTCTTGCCTGGTGGTGGTGGCACATGTCTTTTATCTCAGCACTCGGGAGGCAGAGATAGGCAGATATCTGTGAGTTTGAGGCCAGCCTAGTCTACGAGCCAGTTCAAGGACAGGCTCCAAAACTACAGAGAAACCCTATCTTGAAAAACAAAAAAAATTAAAAATATAAACAAACAAATAAATAAAAAGTAAAAATTAATCTTTGTGACATGGTATTAGAATATTGAAAAAGAACACATTTCTATGCCTTCATCTGTATTTTCAAAGACAAATTTAACCAGGTTGGTGTGTACAATATTTAGGAAGCAAAAGTTCCAAGCCAACCTGGACCTAATGAGACACTAACTCAAAAAATAAAATCAAATTAAATAAGTTTTATGTTATTGTATCAGGCCTATTTGATCCCATAACATCAGATGGCTGCAAGACTGGCTTCTGTATATGATCTGATTCTCTTTAGTGGAATGTATCTTCATGATGTTTGATCATTTTCTGATTCATTGTGGGGTTTTTTTTGCTTTTTAATTTTTTAGTCACACACACTTGTATGTGGAGATGAGGGAATAACTTTCAGAAGTCAATTCTCTCCATCTCCATGTGGGATCAAGGAATTAATCTCAGGTCATTAAGCTTGGTGGCAAGTGTCCTTAATCATGGAGCCACCTTGACAGCATTATTAATATTGAGTTAGTAATATTGGTTTATTGAGTCTTCGAACTATTTTTACATTTACAGTATGAATCATTTGTCAAATATATAGTTTGCTCCCTGTGTGACAGTGCACATCTTTAATCCTGTCTCTTGGGAGGCAGTGCAGGCAGATCTCTGGTAGTTCAAGGCCAGCTTGGTCTACTATCTAGTTCTAGGATAGACAGAGATCTACATAGCCTCTGCCTCAAAAAATGTGGTTTGTATTTACTTTCTTACAGCTTACTATATATGCAAATTGTCTTTTCATTCTTTTAATAGTCTTTTAGAAAGTAAAAGTATTTTTACTCCAGGTCATTTTTTTTCTTTTAGGATGTGTTTTTAGTGTCAAATCTATGAATTTTCACCTACCTTTCATTCATTTCAAAGAGTTTCTCGTGTGTTTCTTTTAACAATTTTATAGTTATATACTTTACATTTAAATGTATGATCTCTTTTGAATTAATTTTTAAAGTTTACTCTCTGACAATTTTATGCATATATACTTTGATTATTTACAACTTTCTAATTCCCTTTCTGATCCCCCTCCTATTCCTATTGAAGCACTTCTTCCCAACAAATAACCTTCCTGCTTTAGTGTGTATTTTTCAAACTTAATTAGGGTTGCTTATATAAGCATGAGTAGAAGGTTATTTACTAGAGCATAGGCAACATCTACTGGCTACACCATGGAAGAAAATGGATCTTCTTCCCCAGTAGCCATTAACTGCTAATAGCTCATTACTCAAGGGAAAAGTACTGCTTCCTAAGCTGCTCCCTGTCCATGATGGAATGTTGAAGAACCAAATCTTTTGTAACTCCTCTGAAGTTAATCATAGTTGCTGTGGTTTCGTGAATACAGTAGCCATATCATGTCCAAGAGTTTTACAGCACTTCTCTCTGTTCTCCAGCTCTTTAGTAGTTAGGTTTCCATATGGATTTTTCATATCTCCTAAGTTTGAGTTATCTTTTGTATTACTATGTCCTATTATTTCCTCCTGCTTAAGGCACTTTTCTAGATTTCTGGTCTTTACAGACGCTCCAGGTTAACACAGCATCTACATTTTCAAAGCTAGAATGCACATATGAAAGAGAACACAGAACACTTGTCTTTGGGTGTCTAGGTTACCTCAATATTTTCTAGTTCCATCCATTTTCAGTAAATTTCATAATTTCACTTTTTAAATTTTTTAAAATTATTTTATTTCTTATGCATATAGGTGTTTGCCTATTTGTATGTCTTTCTAAAACTATTTTTAATTTGTATTTATTTGTTCTATGTATGGGTGTTTTACCTGCATATATGTGTGTGTGTGTGTGTGTGTGTGTGTGTGTGTGTGTGTGTGTGT
>LOJH01056717.1:0-11662 GCA_001685095.1 Ellobius talpinus | reverse complement strand
GGAATTGGGAAGAGGGGAGGAGGTGGAAATTTTTAATAATAATAATAATAAAAATAAAAAGAAGGTTTATGAATTGTTCTGTTTTGCTGAGTTTAGTTTTTATTTAGTTTGATTTTTCTTTCAAAGGTAAAATAAAGTATAATTCTCTTAACATAGTGGGTAAAGGAAAACTAAGAAAAGCCCATACTTTGAGATTTGCCATGCTTTGGTCTGCTTATATATTTGCACTGCTGGTATACAGAAGAGGTAAAGAGGAAAACCACATTCCTAAAGCTACATATAATTTCAAGGTTCTAGGAGTCAGGTTATACAAATACCACAGGAAAGAATATTTTATAAAAATATCATTTTAAACCAAATGCTTTTTCAAAAAACTTTCTTTGAAGAGACATGTTTTAATGCATTTTTCTACCTTAAATGGAAATAGATCATTCACTTGCAAAGTAAACAAGCATACTTGATTTTTTTGCTAGAAAATGTGTTTCATCCTTCTATGTGGAAAAAATTATTCATAATAAACATTTGACATGTCTGAAATAAAACTAATATTTTGTGGATAAATATTTTTTGGAAACAAGCTTTAGCTTTTCAAAAGGCTAAATTATATCCTTAAATGTTTTGTATTTTAGTAAGTCAAACTTAGCCCATTGTGAGTAGCTTTATTTTCTTTATTTTGGCATGCCTTCACAGCATGGGAAAATATAGCAAAAACTTTCACCAACTAACACGCTGCCATCCATCCATAAATAACAGATCTTGGAATATTATCCCCACAACAATCTTAGAAGTCTCTTGGTGCTTGAAGAGAAAGCAAAAATGAGCCCTTTGCTTTCTGTAATTCCTTCCTTCTCCAATAATGTTGAGGCATCCTTCAAATGAGTGATTTTAAGGGAGGCTAGGGAACTTGCCTGAGGGTTAGGTGGTACCTATAATAGCAAAACTGTTTTGAACTGCGCATGTTTCAATGCCTTGCTACTAAAGGTGCAATCCCTAGACTAGAAACATTAAATCACAGTATTCTCATTACAGATAAAAACCTCAGTTGGCAACATTAGTAAAAGTGGATCAGTTGTGAGTGAGAACATACAGCACTTCCCTTTTGTGTTCGGCTAACTTTACTTAATGTAAGATCTTGCATTTATATCCAATTTTACATAACAAGATCTCATACATTCTTCTGATTTATATATATATGTATGTATGTATGTAATATGTCACACATTATTTAAACATACTCATTTGTTAGTGGAGATCTTTGCTTAGTATGTATCTTAGTTGCTCTGAAACTACAGCCTGAAAGGTTTAGTTATATATTTCAAGGTATCTTGGGAAGAAGAGTTTAAAGGATCCACATGCATACAAATGGTATGTTTATGCACGTGAAAATCACTATGATTGTTAATTATGCTTTCTATATCTATACATATATATTTATTATACAAATAAGTTAATATTCACCAATTACATTTTAAGTACACTAGAATCTGATTTTAATGAGGCTCCAGTACAGTTTGAGTTGTGAGAACTTAAAATTGTTTTAATGCATTTTATCAGATGATAATAAAGCAGTTTGTTAAGTAGTTGTATGGGGAAGTGTGGGAGTCCCCTTTTCCCTTGGTCTGTTGATCACGACCACACAAGGACAACAGAGAGCTTTGTGTAGACTGTGAGCTTGCCAGAGACAGGAGACAACTTTGATGAATCTGCTCAACTTTATTCCATAGTGTAGGAAATATCTAGGATTGTGAACCTTAGCTGGGGAATCACCTAATTTGTGTTAAACAACAGGATCCTATCATAAAGTTCCTAGTACAAGTCTTAGTAATCATCTGCAGAAGCACTGTCCTATTGTAATTCCCAGAGCACAATGTCTAATGGCCATAGGGAACTCAGGGTGAAAGCTTCTGCAGGGAGCTGCTACCAGGGTGATACTATAGATAACTCAGGCATCAGTACTCAAGACCATCTCCAAATAAGGTAGAGAATAGGGCACCTCCCACCAGAGTAAGGGAGTCATCCATGTTGCCCAGCTCAAAGAGAAATCCCAGTCAATGGCAGACTACAACCTCAGACTTCCAGGGCCTCTCAGCAGTCTATTTTAGGTATTTTGCTATTGAATATTTCCAAAATCATGGCATATTGATTGCTTTACATACCCTTGGGTCAAAATATTTGAATGGAACTTAAGAAGTGAGGTCATTTTACCTTGTAGTTTGAGGGTATTATCCATTACAGAATGTGAGTCATAGCAGCAAGGTCTTTAGTCAGAGAGAAACATTACAGACTTGGTCAGGAATCAGTTAGATCTGCTCCTCTACCTACTTCCTAATTGTATTCTGCACAATAACACAGCTCACAGAATGGTGCCACCTACGTTGATGGTGGGTCTACTTTCCACACACAACCAAACTGAAAAATGCCCTCGAAGTCATATCCAGAGGTTTCTTTCCATGATGATTCTAAGTCTCACTCAGCTGATAATCAAATTTAACTATTATAGTTCTATACCATGTCAACTCCACATTAAGCTTATCACTGTAATTTATAACCATACATTTGTTTACCCTATAAGGCCATGATCACCTCATAATGCAAATTTCTTTTAGTCCAGCTTTAAATGTCCTGATAGATTTTAACACTTCCAACACTGTTCAAATGTCCAAGTCACATCTCCTCTGAAACTAAAGGCAATCTCAATTTCTTAAATGTGGGACTTTAATAACCAAAAATACAACTACAAACTTCCAATATATAAGGACCCAGAATTAGCATCTCCATAACAAAGAAAAAGGTGGATAGAGAAGAATGATTGAACCAAAACACGACCAAAACCAAACAGAGCAAACACTTAATCCTGGAGCCCTATGCCAGGCATCAAGGCAACCTGTTGGAATCTTTTGGGCTTCAGTGGACTTTCATTACACTAACCCTGAAGTTCTGTTGCCTGGAGCATACAAAAATCACCTCCTTGAGAGAGTTCCACTTCATGGTTGCATTTTTATGATGATATTTTCTGATTCTGGAATCTCCAGTATTCTGAATTCTTCATTCCAATTTAATCTTTACATTCTCAGAGTAACACAGTTTCTGTAGCTCTTAAAAATAGTTGAATACACATGGATTAAATAAAATTTTGAGAAACTATGTCTTGTGTTTTAATGATGAAGTATGAGACTACATAGTTCAAAGAAACATCATTAATCTTTAAACTTGCTTTCTATGCTCAGTTCTCACAATGCAGTTTAAGATGACCATTTACTTATCACTTTCCTGATCTGCAACTTCCATAAGACTATAGAGATAAGCAAACAACAAGAGCAGGTGAAAATAGCATTATAACAATCATAGACCATGATATTTTTAATTATACTTGTCCAAAGGTAAAATAAATTAAATTTTATTGTAAATAAAATTTACAAATGGGGTTCCTAGATATTCTGCTTCACCTGCAATCTCAGCACTCCATATACTGAGTCATGAGAATAACAATAATTGTGAGAGTAGCCTGGATTATATAAATATACTTTATCTTTAAAACATAGACAATTTTAAAGAAGATATCCAGAAATTTGGTAAGCAATAGTAACTATAAACACTGAATTACTTGTAAAATTTATTCTGTATACAAATATTCTAAGTGTATATAATACTATTATAATTTATTATAAAAATTATAATGAACATAGTACACAAATATAATTCAAAACAAATATTTTATGGCACCAATGTATTTAATGCATAATTGGTTTTCAATATTGAAAGTAGTGTTTAGAGAATATAATTTAATCAAAAGGTTTCCATGTGAATGATAGTGCCATGATGTTATTGCAGTAATGAAAAACTATAAGACATACTCATCAGAAGGAAATGTTTGCCTAGTATAGGAAATCCAGTAAAAAATTGATGATTGGGTATCTCACGGCACTCACAAGTGAACCTACAACTATTATCTTTCAAAGTGGACATAGTATTAAACAGTCTTATAAGTCTATTTCTATAAACCTATAGATTAGTTCTGCTCTGACATCTCATCTGGAAAGTTTCTTTACGTAGTGCATTGTAGTCAATGAAAAAAAGTAGAAACAAATTTTACTAAAGTGTAAAGAATAAATATTTGTAGTGTATGGTACAGCTATACCATCCTGTGTCTGAAATGTTCGGGAACCATTGCAGATGTTGGGCCAAAAGTTTTCAAGTTACAAGATTTTGAGAGGACACAGCCAAAACACTGTCTTCTGACATGAAAGGATTACACACATACATACACACACACACAGACACACACACACATGTCTGTGTTCATACAGACATTTATGAACACAAATTCTCCCCAAATTTTTTCTTAGATATATGTAGTGTTGAATCATCCAAGCTATGTTTATATTTTCCATAGGCTTCTAAGCACTTACAGTTGTAAAGACAAAACATGAAGCATTTTATTATGAATGCATTATTCTAAATGTTTAAACCAATTATATGACTGTATTTCCATTTTTTTCTCAAAATTAAAACCTGCTACTAGATGACTATTTTAATAACTAACTTAAATCACCCCCTTAAAGGGCAGCAATTGAGTACTCTGAGTGTCAGTTAAAATCTACATTAACATTTTTTTTCTGCATACCTTAACCATAATTTCAAATATTTTGATTTTTGAGTGTGATTTTTACTGAGAATGGCTAATTAATTGTCATAAAATTTCTTCAAAGCAATATAGTAATCTAATTCATTTTTAAATGACAAGGGCTCCATGATCATGACTTCTATCATCTCCCAAACCTGTGGATGCCTGAAATCAGTAAACTCCATAGCGTTTTATAAAAACAAGAAATCATGCATAACCATGAATAGAAATTGTGGGAAATAAATATCACAAACTTTTTCATGTTTTTATAATGAGATTAGTTTAGAGTTGTTAGTTAAATCTAATTTCAGATAATTTGATCTAAGAACAGATAGAATATATTTAGATAAATTGACAAATTAGTAGAAAATCAAAAAATTTTGTTCTCAAGCTACTGTGAGACACTCTTAAAACTTGACTTAGTCTTGATTGTACTATATCTCAAAAAAAATTGTGTCTCTGCCTCATAAATAAGATGTCCTGAAATGCTTTGGTTGAGTAGACATAGTTCAACTTCCACAATTTTATAAATAAAAATCATTTCACAGTGAAACCCCTCAAATATTTATTAGGGGCCCCATGAAAAGACTCCTTAGTCCTATAGTCCTATTTAAAATTATCACTATGGTGGTGTGGATTTCCAGAACAAAGTAAGATGGATCTCTTTAACTCTCAACTGGACTACATACATCTGTAGTTGACTAAAGGTCAAGCAACTGGGTACACCTGTGAGGGATTTTTTCTCTAAATTACTTCAAATGAGAATATCAGCTTTTAATTTGGACCTTTTGAGTTGAGAAAATCCACCTTTAATGTGGGTCACACCTTCTGATAGTGATGGGTAGAAAGGACATAGAAGAATAAAGCTGTCTTTTATTTTCCTCCTTGTCCTCATTCTCACTGACAATCCATTTCTTCACTGACAACAGAAATACTTCTTTGGGATTTGGGCATATATTAAAGACCTGCTGAGATATCCAAACTCATGGACTGAGAAATACTAGATTCTTGGACTTTCTGTTGATTGACAGTCACAGTTGAATTAGCTGGACGAACAGCGTATAAGCTACTCCCCAAAAAATCCCCATTCTATACCTATGTTTAAGTTACTTCTATTACTTCTCTTCCTCTAGAGAACACTGACTAATACAGATTTTGGTGCCACGGGCAATTCTGGAGCATCAGGCATATTCAGGTAAATGTTTAAGGCATCTTGATTAGACAGTCCAACTTTCCAAAACCTACAGCTACTGAAGCCTCTCTAAGAAGCACTAAGATTTTTGAAATTCCAAAGTGTTAACTACTTTACAAACTTATGGAGATGAATGCTTTTGGTTAACCTTGATTCACCATTTGTGACAGGCAATGAATTTGGTGACCCTGTACATAATCTTTTTTGACAATTTGTGGAAAATAATGATGATGACTTATTGCTTCTAGCATCACTGGCTAAATTAAGAAAGGAAAAAATAAACATCCTTCATGATAAATTTAAACAACTTCTAGCATCTCAGAGTAGGTTGAAGGGCACCAGTGAACTCAGTGATAAAACTGACTGGTTTCAGAGGCACACAAACAGTCTAGAGGTTCTTAGTGTGCCCTAGAAAGAATCTTCTCTCCATGAGCCACAGAGCTCAGTCTGCTGATAGTCAAACTGAAGTTCTCATTCTGAGACTCAGTAGACTACAAGGAAAATTAATGTTCCAGACTTGGAGGGTATTGGTGATTAAAGTAAGGGCCTGAGTTGGTAGAGAACTGAATCCTGTAAATTGGGGTGGACATGTGTGGGAGCACCCCATCTAGGATGAGGACTTCCTCAAGGGTTTTTCTCACCCAAGTCCTCTCCACCATTAGCAGAAGAAGTACTCATACTCCCTCCCTTGAAATATTTTCTTTTCTATCTCTGACTAAGGAAAATTAAACCTTCTTTGTCTACCAAACCACCAGTAGCATTATTTAAAAATGTCAAAAAAGATAATGCTGGCGTCCCTCGGGGATATATTTGCCTCTAGACTTATAGCCAAATGTAAGGCTAAGCAAGATCCTAATGGGAAATGGAAAATGTATTCCATGAGGTAGTTTATTGCATTAATAAAGAGCTTAATGAGTTTGCTAATTCATCAAAGCAGAAGTATAGGAAATATGTCCGGGAATGGATTTTAAGTGTAAGGGATGATGGTAGAAGGAACATAAAACTAGATCAGGCTGAGTTTATTGATGTGGGTGCACTAAGAGGAGATTCTAGTTTTGTCTTTATTTAAAACATTTAAAATTTAAATATACATTTTGATGGTATTCTTCCCCTGCCACAAGTCCTTCCAAATCCTCTTTCCATCCCTAACCACCCAACATTAATTTTTTTCTCAAAAAATCAACAACCACTAAAAATCAAAATTAAAGCACACCCATGGAAAAACAAACAATAAACCCAAAGTCCTTGGTGTATAAACAAATAAATTACACACAAAAGTTGTGGGATCCATTGAACGTTGATCACCTACTCATGAACATGCCCTGTCCAGGAATGGCTGATATACCCGAGTCACTATCTATGGGAGAATATTGATTCCCCTCTCCCAGAAGGTATAAGTTGTTAACCTTTACCTTAGGTACTAGATTTTCCTTCATTAATTTATACATTCATATTTTAAAATGTAACAAAATAAAATACAATAGGACAAAACAAAAATTAACACTTTGATTTAGACAAGACAAACACACAGAAGAAAACAAATCCAAGAGAATACACAAGAATTGGAGATTCACTAATTCACATAGTCAGGAATAACATCAAAACACTAAACTGTAATACATATACATATACATAGGACTTAGTGCAGACCTGTGCAGTTTCTGTGCATGCTGCTTCAGATGCTCTGAGTTTATAGGAGCATTGCTCATGTTGATAGGATCGTGTTTTCTGGTGTCCTTCTTCACTTTACTTCACTTTAGCCTTATGCTATTTCTGACCCCTGTTTTCAGCTCTGTTACTTGAGCTCTGATGGGAGGGATTTAATGGAGACATCTTATTTAGGACTGAGTGGAATTTAAAGTTATGTGTAGAACATTTCACCCAACATTGAACTTTCTCCAAAATGACCACAGACCCCAACAAAATAATAGTCTCTATAGATGCAAGAAAATTAAAGTAATACCTTGCATTCTATTTGCCTATACTGGATTAAAGTTGGATATAAAAAATAGAAACAACAGAATGATTACAAATTCATAGAACCTGAAGAAATAATAAACCAACTGGGAGCTGAAATCAATAAAATAGAAATAAATAAACAACCTCCTGAAATTACAAAGAATCAATGTAATAAAGAGTTGATTCTTTGAAAAAAGCAGTATGATTGACAAACCCTTATCTGAATTAACAAAAAGGGAGAAATAGAAGATTGAAGCTAACAAAATTAGTAATGAAAGGGGGACATAAAAACAGACATTGAAGATATCCAGAGAATCACATGGACATTCTTTAAAAACCTACACTCCATCCAACTTGAAAATCTAAAATACATGGGTAATTTTGTCAATAAGTACCATTTACTAAAGTTAAATGAATATCAGACAAACAATTTAAAGAGGCCTATAGTTCCTAGTAAAATAGAAGGAGACATTCAAACCATCTCATTCAAAAAATCGCATGGTCAGATGGTTTTAGTGCAGAATTCTTAAAAATTTTCAAAGAAGACTTAATGCCAGTACTTCTTAAATTTTCACACAAAATAGAAGCAGAAGAGGCATTGTCCAATTCATTTTATCAGGACACAGTTACCTGATACACTAACCATATAATGACCTAACAAAGAAAGATTACAGACCAATTTACCTATGAACATAGATGTAAAAACACTAAATTTAGTTTCAAACTAAATCCAACAACACACCAAAAATGATCCCCTAAGACAATAAAGTGGGCTTTATTTTAGAGGTTCCAGGATACTTTGACCTCTACAAACAAGTAAATGTATCCATCATAAAAAATACTTAAAAACAAAACAAAACAAAACAAAAAAACCCATCTCATTAGATACAAAAAAGCCTTTGAGAAAATCCAACACCCTCTTGTGATAAAATTCCTGGAGAGATTAGAGATACAAGTAACATACTTATCAATAAAGGTGACTTACAGCAAATCCATATCTAACATAAACTCAAAATAATTCCACTAAAATCAGGAACTTGTCAAGATTGTTCATTCTGTCTCTATGTATTCATTATAGTACTTGAAGTCTTAGGTAAGAAAACTGAATGGGATCAATGGGGCATAAATTGGAAAAAAAAGTTAAAGTATCTTTCTTTGTAGATAGTATGATAATACACATAAGTAACCTGAAATATTTTACCAAGAAACTACTGCAGTGGATAAACACTTTCAGTGAAGTCACTGGATACAAAATTAAGTCACAGAATTAGATTCAATTTTAATAAGGAGACTTGTTTTAGTTGAATGAATTAAACACAACTGGTTTAATTTGAAGTAGCAAGGGCCAGATAGTAGCACAGAATCACCAAAGGCAAGGTAATCATAGTTATCATAATGGCCTGCATAAAAATGCCCACAATGGCTTGACTTATAATGCTCAGCACAGGCAAAGTGATTTTTATGATGGCATGACTTGTATGGACCTTAGGTACTGACTAATCAATCAATGACTAATCAATGGTGCTTCCAGGCATGAAGTAGATAACAGCTGACTATATCTTTGTTTGATCTGTATAAACTATGGAACTATTATCAAATGAATGAAAGGCTTCACTGGATTGTGGCAATAGAGAACCTTGTCTTGTGAAAAAATTTCCAGACTTGAGTCAGTTTGCAAATCCAAAACCCCTTAAATGAAGAAGACATGGAAACAGTCTCCTTGAAAAGACTTGATAGAATACCTGATTTTACTGTTGTCCTTTCTCCCGTCTTTCCTCAGAGAGATGTCAGGCCTTTTCCAAGGCTACCTGGACATTGGAGGAAAGGAAAGCATCAGACTTTCAAGGGGCTGTTAGATACTGGCTCAGGATTGACAGATTCTGAGAGACTCCAAGAAACTTTATGACTCCAAGGCTTGTGGAGGTCAAGGTTAAGATTAATGGAGTTATGGATGAAGTCTGAACTCACAGTAGGTCTAGTGTGTCTGAATTCATCTGTTATCTTTCCCCCTGTTCTAGAGTATATAACTAGGATAGGTATAATTAGAAGTTGGCAGAATTCCCACATTGATAACCTGACCTCTGGAGCGAGGGTTATTTTGTTTGGAAAGGACAATTGGTAACCATTGTATTTGCCACTGCCCAGGGAAATAGTGAATCACAAGCAACCTCACATCCCTGGTGCTGGTGCAATTGCAGACACTAGTGCCAGAATTAAGTATTTGATAGAAGGAGGAGTGGCCTTTCCTTCAATATCTCCCCTTTTCTCTCTTATTTGTCCATGGCAATCCATCATCAAATGGAACTGGTATATAGTACATGATACGGTTCATGTGAGCTCTCAACGCACAAGCAAGTTACATTAAAAAGTTTCCCAAATCCCTACATTTTCTATCCCCACTGCAATGCCTTCTGCCCTCAACCAAGCAGCTATATCCTCAAGGCCTCTGATTAGTGGACAGATGAAGAAAAAAGGCTGAGGTTTTCTGATGGTTCTGCACTTTACTCAGGCCCATTCTAGAAGTAGACAGCCACAGCATTACAAGCCCATTCTGAGACACCACTGAAGGGAAATCTTCACAGGTCAAAGACTTGGGCAACACACGTGATCATAAATTTTGTTTGGAAGTAGAAGTGATTACATGTGTGAATTTTCATTGCCTCATGCTCATTATCCAGTGCTTGACTGGATAGTTAATTACTTGGAAATTAAAACACATTTCATAATCTCAGATTTTACATTAATTCTCTGATAGTAGTTGATCTGTGACATCAAGTGCTGAGTATATAAGAAGCAAAATAAGGTAACACAAAGTTTATATTTGTGTTAAAATCAATGTTTTCTCTCTACACTGCAGTGGATTTTATTTTTCGCAATACTTTAAACATTATTCACTAGAGATTTGGAGAGCATTGTAGTGGTTAATTATGTATTGTATGCTTGAAAGAGAGTGAGACTTACTAATAACCCATGAAAGACGTGTGTGTACTAATTTCTTTGATTATATTTGGAAAACTTCTACTATGTCATTTTAAAAAGCACTATACATCTATGATATATTTGCACATTCTTCTGCATCTTCATGAAGATACTAATGAATACATCAGACTCTAAGTACAGTCCTGACTTTTTACGAAAAGGCAATGGGAATAAGTGAAAGATTAAACAAGAACAGAAAGTTTTATCTATATATTCCAACTCAATGTAAATTCTGTAGGTACTAGTGTTGCCCTCTAACACTGATATGTGCATATGCTTATACAGATATACATTTGTATGCATACATAATAACATTCTGAATAATTCATAAGAAAGAGGAATGGCTTAACAGAAGAAATGCCAAAACAACGTAAAGAAGATAATTTATGACTTTTATGAAGCCTGGGAAAATATATCAAGTAGATATGTACAGGAAGAATAACCTCATAAAAATCTTATTAAATTCTAAACTTTTATGAATATTGTTTTTGTACAAAAGTAAACATAAAATGAAGGAAGCACACTACAACAACAAAACAAATATTCTAAAAGAGGAGCAGATGCTTGATTTTTATGCTAATCTACTTAAAATATTTTGTGCTACTTTAAACATTTTTCTGATTATTTTATTTTTTCAAAGGATGTGCACAGTTTTGCAAAATTTAATGTCATGATTTTCCTGTTATATTATAGTAAACCTTGGAGGTCTAATTTCTTTTTTGCTTTAGGCTCCTGCCTTGAATTCCTGTGTTGTCTTTCTTCAGTGGACAATTGTATCCTATCAGATGAAATAACTCATTCCTCCCTAAGCTGCTTTGGTTGTAGTGTTTTAGACAGCAATAAATAGCAAACTTAGAAACCTTTTCCCAACCCTTTACTCTGAGTAGATGTCTGTCTTTGTGGTTGAG
>LOJH01056715.1:0-11663 GCA_001685095.1 Ellobius talpinus | reverse complement strand
GGGCGGTCATTAGACTGGAGCAGCTCCAGTACTGAGCAGACTCCACCTCTGTGTGAGCACCATATTTCAGGCCAGTCGGAAACCACCAGCTAGCCTCTAAGGATTTCCCAGAGAACTGATTTCCTTGCCTTTCTTCCATATTTACCCCATAAAAGCTCTGTCCTGGAGCTCCATCAGAGAAGCTCCAAGCCTCTTGTAGGCTGGAAGTGGCCAATTCGTTGGGCTGCCATACACTCAAATAAATATCAATGTGTCTCAGGTTAGTTCATTAATGCCAACAGGTGTTAAAGGTGGTCTTAAGAAAGCATTTGTTCAAGAAACCTCCTTCAATTTTTGTCCTTACAGTGTCCCCTGATTCAACGAGGCACCACCCCCCTTTTGTTTTGTTTTGTTTGGGGGGGTTGGTTTTTTTCTCACAGGCCTTCTCTGTGTAATAGCCCTAGCTATCCTGGAACTAACTCTGTAGACCAGGCTGGCCTCGAGCTCACAAAGATCAACCTGCCTCTGCCTTCTGAGTGCTGGGATTAAAACCGGTGGCGTACAACGGTAGGATTTGCTGAAGGAGGCAGAGACAGGATCGCGAGTTCGAGGCCAGCCTGGGCTTTACCACCCACTTAGTAAGTGTTGGAGCCCACGAGACTCTACAGTGAGTGCAGAGCTGACAGACCAACAGGCAGACCCACAGGAAGTGTGTACGTCCACGTCCACATGGAGCAACCCAGTTTGCAGAGCTGACACTTGTCTTGTGGAAAAGTCACTGTAACATCTGTGAAAAACCATGGGAGGCCCTGATTCTTCCCTTCAAAATGGGATTCATTCCCAAAACACCTCAGCGCGGGCAACAGAGTGACCTTGGTCCATTCCCCCACACCAGGAGGCTTTAGAGTGATAGCATTCATTCTTTGTTCTAACAGTCAATTTACATAGAGTCAAGCCCACAAAATTACCTGCTCACAGACCACATAGAAATGTATGTAGAAGACAGTCACTGAGCAGGAAGGCAGCGTGTCCCACCTTCGCTGACAAACAAATCTGGGCGTCCCCAAAGCTGGTTATCACCACAGCAATTAGATGAGGTGAATGGGTGAAAGTTTAGTGACTTTATCGAATGGTGTGGAACGTCAGGTACTTCCCCTTGAATGCTGCCTCTTCCCTGGGCCAGATCACCTGTACAGCTTTGCCAGGCTCTACCTGCCCTTTTTGTGATTTTGATAAGCATATTATCATTATCCTTGCCTGTGGAACTTTCCGACTATGTCTGTGAAAACCAGAAAGCTCATGGAGGTCAGCCCTTACTCTTTGCTCTTCTTCCTCTTCTCATCGCTACTCCTACTTCTTCTTCCCCAACTCTCCTCCCTTCTTCTCCTTATTCTTCCCCTAACTCTCCTCCTTTCTTCTTCTTATTCTGCCTCTCCTCCGTGCCCCCTTCACTTCGATTTCTCCCCTTGCACGAAAAATAAAGAAGATGCAGAGGTAACGTACTTGAGTCGGTTTTTTACCCTCAGATCCTCGCCAGCCACAGACATCCCATTCTGAGCCCTGCGGGGTACTGAGGCCCCTGATGATTAAGGATAGTCTCTTTGACTTAAAGTGAACTAACTGTGGGTGCTAAGTGAAGCACCTCCACAGCGACAATTCGGTTAGTCAGTGTAGTCTAGTTGACAGAAACACAACCAGAGGGAGCGACAGAGTGCAAAAGTGTTCAAATTTTAGCCTAAAACTTCAGGGGTAAAAATATGATTTCTAGGGGGGAAAAATGAGACAGAGACAGGTGGATCTCAGTGAGATCGAGGCCAGCCTTGTCTACAGAGCAAGTTCCAGGACAGCCAAAGATATGCAAAGGGGAAAAAATGATGTCTAAATAGACTCCTCTAGCCGTTTGCTCCATGAACACACCAACTTGAATACGTGGTTTTTGGGGCACCAGACTACCTTCTAAATAGCTAGGAAGCCATTTGAGGAACTGGTGTCTGGAAGATGAAAAAAATGCACTGACAGAGACGNGGGGGGAGGAGCTGGCTGAGATGCCCCACCTACCACATTGAGCGCCCTAGTTGAAGACGGCTCCCACTGGGGGCAGAAATGGAGTTACAAGTCCCACCATGGTAAGACAAGCAGAGTTCCCAATGCAGAGTTTCCGGGATGACATGCGAGAGGAGCCTGAGCCGCGTCCTTCCAGGGTAATTTTACATAAAGCCAGGCAGAGTCCCACAGTTCCTGACCCAACACACAAGACAAGCAGTTGGGCCTACCTTGTCCTTAGTGCTTCCCCGACTCGGGCTGAGTAACTGCAGATTTAGGACAAATCTGTGCTTGGCGCGCCCTCTAGTGCTCATACAGTGCCAACAAACCAATAGCATGTAACAAACCTGGATTTAGGGCTTCATAAAATACAAACAAGGGTACAGGTGGGCTTAGTGGATAACGGGGCTTGGCGCTAAGCCTGATGACCTGAGTTCAAGGCCCAGGATCCACATAATGGATGGAGAGAACTAAATCCTGTAAGTTGTCCTCTAACCTCCAAACGTGTGCCATGGCACATGCGTGCCCACACACGAGCACATGTGGAAACACACACACAATTAATAAATTAACCTTAACATGTAATACACATGACTACCCAGAAACCCATTTCTGGGAAAACACAGTTAGGTTATAAATCTTGAAAAAAAATAAATATCTAATTTTTCAGAGTTATGAATCCTAGGGAAAAAATATCTAATCCTTCCAATAAAAAAAAATGTCAGGGAAACACGACTTAGCTGAAGACAGAGCACCAGGGCTGGCCGGGAGAGCGACATGTGTGGACCGACATGACAGAGAAGAACGTGCAACAGCTATTCTGGGGGCAC
The DNA here is from genome assembly GCA_001685095.1 of Ellobius talpinus. Taxonomy (NCBI): domain Eukaryota; kingdom Metazoa; phylum Chordata; class Mammalia; order Rodentia; family Cricetidae; genus Ellobius; species Ellobius talpinus. The sequence goes on along the minus strand of LOJH01056715.1, from coordinate 8,811 downwards.
TGCTTGAGTTTTCAGGGGAGAAAGGACCCCATTTCTAACCGAGAAGCTTAACTGGGAGCTAGAAATGAGTTCTTCAAATCAAGAAGAAATTCCTGAGCTGAAACATCATGACGTAAAATGACACATGCGACAGAAGACTTTTGATAGCAGAAGAAACCAAAGCAGACGGACTCCGTGGGCTCAACAAAAAACTTGAACAAACGTGGTAGGGGAGCGAGGAAAGGAAAGAGAAATTTGCAGAAACGTCTCGAAAGAAATTATTGCTGGATCCCAAGAAACTAGAGACATGGGGGTAGAGAAGCGGTTCGGAAGGTAGAGCGCACTTCACACGCCTGAGGGTCAGAGCTGGGAGCCGTGGTATCCGTGTAAGCCAGGCATTGCGGTGAACCTCCGCAGGCACAGTTCTGTGGGGCCAAGGCAGGCAAACCCGGGGGCTCACTGGCCAGTCTGGACCAAACAGCGAGCTCCAGGTTCAGACTGTGTCTCATCAAAACAAGGTGGGGCTAGAGGGGCAGGTGCGCGCACAGCAGCTCCCAACAGCCATGTGAGGACATCCGGCATCCTCTTTTGTTCTCCAGACACCAGTCACGCACACAGCAGACGTACTCACACACACAAGAAATTCAGAACACACACACACAAGAAATTCGAAACACATAAGAAGTTTTTAAATAGTCTTTAAAAAGGAATACATACTAAAAAAAATAAATAAATAAATAAATAACAATAAGACGGAGAAACAGCTGGGGCAGACATCCCAACATCAATCTCTGGTCTCCACAAGTCCCTGCCTGGGCAAGCACACCTGCCTGCACACACACATGCCACACACACATGGGAGGAGGGGCGTGTGTGAAAAATAATTCAAACCCAAAATTAGAAGAAAAGAAACAATGAAATGAAATAAAGACTAAAATGTATCCCAGCAGATTGGCGAAATGAGCAGTCTTTTGTTTGAAAAAGATAAAGTTGACAAACTCTTAACTAGGTCAGCTGTGGGGGGAAAAAAAACCCAGAGACGGGGTAAGAAAAGCAGCTGAAGGAAGCCCTGACAATAGACACAATGACAGCACAGAGGGTCACACTCCCTGTAAGAACCCTGCCTTCTCAGCCCTCAAAAGGCTAAAGCAGGAGGGTGGGATTTGAGGCCAGCCTGGGCTACACCACAAGATCCTGTCTCAAAGTTTAAAAAGGAGAATTGTTGGCTTGTTTCTCAGATCATGTGGATTTGCCTAAAGGTGCAGCTCCTGCTGCAGACACCACTGGTCTCCTGTTCCTCCTGAGCAGCCATGCTTGGGGGGCAGAGGGAGCATGAACAGGCTCCCCTTCATCCTCCCCTTTACCAGCACAAGGGAAACTCTGTAAACCCTTTGAAGCTCCTTCCCACACACTGAACAAGTCGTTCTGGAAGTTTGATGGACAGAAATCAGAAGCTCCTAAACTATTGAACAATTTTCTGGAATTTTTTTTCTATTCATCCTAAAAAACAGTTCTAATCATATTGAATCATTTCTCCAAAATTGAACCTTGCATCAACATTTATCAAGCTGAACACAAGAAACAGTCCTTTTTCTAAAGAGAAAAAAAAGAAAGAAAAATAACCTCAAAATATTCTGTTAGCCCTTCAACATAATTGGTTATAAATCTGATCAGCAATCTCTTTTAATTTGATCTTCAACAGGCATGGTTCCTCTGGAGGAACCTCACCTCTTATCTTACTTAACTTAAAAATTAAATTATTCTCTTAAATCACTTAAATAATAAGATACCTGGAAGATACTTCAGAGAAATTGAACAAAGAGGAAAAAATGCATTTCATCACCTAAAGACAAACATTGTTAATGTATTTTTATAGTTTCTCTAAACAGAAATAAAGAAAATAGCCAAATCTCTTGCTTCTGCACACATATGCACATGCACACAAAAATATACACATTCACACATATACAAATACATGCACACATATGCGCACAAATATACACATACACATAAATACACATACACACAAATATGCACACATAAAAATATACACTTACCTATGTATACCCATGCACATACATATAAACCACATTTCCACAAACATACACACATATGCACTTACATACACATGTATATATATACACACATTCGCTCACACACATACACGTAGGCGCACCTGCATCACTAAAGACAACGGAGACAGAAACACAGATGAGACGCGGTCTCATCCTCCACCTCTTTTGCGGACTGTGTGCTAACCATTCTCCCAGCATTTCCTCAGGGCCCAAGGAGAGCTTTCCTGGGCCCGCTGGAGGCTCTGACCGCCCCTCTGCTGGCCTCTAGCAGAGAAGGTGGGGTGTGCTACCCGGGATGACCGGTAGGTGGCAGCAGCACTATCTTTAATACTGCCTTTTCCTCCGGGAGTTAGCCATTTCTCAAAAAAAACACCACTTTTTAAAATAAATAAAAACAAATAAAATTAAAATTGAATTCTTTCAGGGATCTCTAAGGAGTTGGAGAGATTTGGAATAGAGGAAAGTGTCTTGACGATCGAAGGTGTGGAAATTTGGGGAAGCCAGAGCCTGTGGGATCTACGTGCTCCCTGTGTCTATGTCAAAGCCTCCTCCGCACACTGGGACTGTTAGCACCTAGCACCGTCGACGCGCTGCTAAATTGCAAGATTCTGAATAATAGCCCTTGTTTATTCATTCACTTAATGCATGCTAACAGACTTCCTGCTGTGTCTAAAAGCAGCAGCATCCGGCTCCAGCAGAGCAATACGCGGGTCACCGTCACTCATTCCGCCCTCCTGGATCTTGTGTTCTACCGCAAGAGCTGCGTGGTTAAAAAGGAGACCAGTGGCTCATGTAAACCTAGACGCTGATGGGAGTGACAGGCTTGTAAACCGAGGACTCCGAGAACTGTTTGTTTTCTCTTCTTATCATTTAAGTTTTAATACATTATTACTGCGTCTATATGTGAGTGATGGGGAGGGGCACAGGTGCCCCGTGGAGGTCGAGGGCAGCTCTGTGGTGATGGGTCTCTCTTTCCACCATTGTATGTGTCCTGGGCATCGAACTCGTGTTAGGTAACAAGCGCTTTTACCCACAGAGCCTTTATGCGGCCTTTCTTTTTCTGTTTTTAGACAAAGTCTTTGTGGCCCAGGCTGACCTCAAACTTGTTAGGCAGTAGAGAATGGCCTTGAACTTCTAACGTCCCTTCTAACGTTCCTGTGTCTCCCCTTCAGTGATGGATCACAGACATGCTCCGTGCGTTTCATCCCTGTTCCCTCTTTCCCTTCCAACCACTAACTTGTAAGGGAGCCCAATGTCCCATGTCCTGTCAGGACAACCATGAGACCTGCGTGTATTAGTCAGCATTCTGTCACCACGGCAAACACTGGGACAATAGCTTATACAGAAGAAAGCTTCGCTGGGGTCCGTACTTTCAGAGGGTATGGTCCGCGGCTGATTAACCCGACTCCTTTGGCAAAGGCAGGATTGTATGCCAAAGCAAAAATCACCTACCATATGGCAGGGGGAAAGAAAGGCAGAGAAAAGAGACTAAAGTCCCATTATCTCCTTCAAAACCACATTTCCAAAGACCTGGAGTCCTCCATCAGGTCTCACTTCCTGAAGGTGTGTCACACTGTGCCCCAAACCTCTACCACGTGGATCTCTAAGGGACACTGAAAACCCAAATGACAGCGATGCCTAGTGTCACAGAAACAGGAGTCTCTTCAAAGTGAACTCTCCACGGGCTGCTTCAGAACTGACAAATTGCGGGTAAAATGAGTTATGTGATATTTTTAGTGTGTGTGTGTGTTCATGTGTGTGAGCATGGGTATTCTTGTGCCACTGTATGTACACAGCGGTCAGAGGACAACCTCAAATGCCAGTCCCTCACCCTCCACCTTGTTTAAGACAGGGTCTCCTACTGTGTACTCCAAGCTAACTGGTCCAAAGTCCCTCCAGGATTCTCCCGTCTCTGCCTTCCTCCCACTGCAGGCATGCTGGGGTTGGAGCACACGTCACCATGTCCTTCTTTCTGAGCCTTCTGCAGCTACAAACTCAAATCCTTGCGTGTGCACAGTGAGCACTTTTATCTGTTCAGCCACTTCGTGCCCCAGGTCATGTGACTTTTTAAAAGTCTCCCAATTACTGTCAGGATGCTTGCCAATCACTTTTTCTTAAACCTATTTTTTTATTATTTATAGTTACAAGTGAGTTTATCAGAACATTCAATCCCTTCCGTAACATCCAGTCAATATCTCAATACAATTATTTAGGATGTCTTGTTCTGCCTCCAAATCTCCCGCATCTGTTTAGTTTCAAGTTCTTATTTTGGTGGGAAATTTCTTTCCTGTCTCTCTCCCAGAAAGCAAATAAATTAAATTAAGTCACTGAGCATTCTTCAGGAGACTAGGACAGAAACTCGATAAAGTGGGAAATCAGCCGATAACATCAGGCTTCTTTTCATTATGATTTTCAATACCTATTTGGTCAGACTTAAGTAAAACCGGGCTCTTTTGAGAGCCTTGAGCTCTGAATGCAGGGCATGCCCACAAGTTGGGTCCTGGAGGTGCAGGTGCCTCATTCACACTTTAAAAGTCTGGAGAAAACTGAGCTTTAAGCAGCAGGAAAATGGCAATGCTACCAGAATGCTGTGATCTCTATGGTCCCTCCATGAAGGAGGCCCTCAGATGTGAGGGTGGTATTTTGTTCTTTCACTTGCTTTAAGGGAACTCCTTGAAGTCATGTATCAAGCTTACTATTGGAGAGCAGTAACCGTATGGTAGCATTTCCCTCTGCATCACAGTCGACATAATATGTCAAAAAAAGCATTTCATTAAAAGAGATAAACCGCAACTATTGATAGTAGGCCAAAAGGTACCCAAACTGAAACACTGTCTTCCTCTCAGTTATATATGTTGGGGGACAGAGAAAGTGCTAGCATGGCCCAGAAAAGGGCAGTGGACCCCCTAGAGCTGAAATTACAGGTGGTTGTGAGCGGGACAACTTGGGATCTGGGAGACAAACTTGGCTCCTCTGCAAGAGCAGTAGGTGTCCCTAACTACTGAGCCATCATCTCTCCAGCCCCTAACTCATACACCTTCTCAGTGTCAGCACAGTCAATATCCCAATCCCCACGCGATGATAAGAGGCCAAAAGGAGTCCTTCACAGCAGAGAGAACCCCTGCCCCCACCTCAGTCTCACACACAGAGCCCCACCCTGGGAGTTCCTTCAGAAACCCACTCTGTGGCAGCAGTGATTGACCAGGGCAGGAGGCGTCAGGGAACTCCCCTCATTTCTCCGTACAGCTCCTGACAGCTGAGCTCCTAACAGAATAAGGAAGCAAGCCTCAGTCCTTGAGACCACTTAGTCATGCTCAGGTACCAGCTGCCCTTGATCAACAGAAACACCCACAAATTTTCCCTAGAAAGATTCCTTCCGCCTATGGTCACAGCAGTCCTGAAAGTACTTGCGATTGGTTGGAGCAATCACCTCAGACCGCAGGGAGCCTTCCTGTCTCTAGTGGAGATGGCTTAATATCCTGCCTCAGAAAGTGTACTTTTCTACTGACCAAGGAATCCGAGCGGGGTATCTGTGCTGCACACCCCTGCAGGAAGGGAAATACATTGCCATCATGCTACCAACATGCACTTGGAGTGTTGTATTGCTTGGGGTTTCCTTTTGTGTTTGCTCCTTTTCTCACTCTGTCCTATAACTTTTATGTAGTCCAGGCTGGCCTCAAACTCTCATCATCTTCCAGCCTCCACCTCCCCAACATTAGGACTACAGCCATGTGTCACCATACCTAGCTTGGGTTGCTATTTTGAAGAAGCTTTATGTTGTCATTTTTGTTGATCAAAGATACGATTTAAGCCAAGTCAGTGGCTTCCCTAGTACAGGTACCTGTAGTCACTGCTACTCCAGAGCCTACTCCAGAGGAGTGCTTGAGCTCAAAAATTTGAGACCGCCTGGGTAAAAGAGCATTACCTCTGTCAAAAAGAAGAAAAGAAAATGAGGAGGAAAGAGGAGGAGAAGGAGAAGGAGGGAGGGTGAGGAAGGAAAAGGAAAAGGACGAGGTGCAGGAGGGAGGGAGGAAAGAGAGAGGAGGGGACAATTTAAACTAGACTAACTTGTAACGCATAATGTGGGTCCTAGAAATCCAAATGGAACTATGCAAATGCAGATATAGCTATCCCCAGAAATATACTTATTAAAACTGAATAATATAGGTCATTTCTCAAGCCATTGCATAAAATTCAACTATATATAAAGTGAAAAAAACTTCCCTTTAACCACAAAATTCAAAATAATCTAGGTCAGAGCTGTTGACCATAATAAGGTAGCAAAAGAAATTAATCATTATGTTACGAAGAAAGCTTGCAAGTTAAAAGCAGTCACCCCAAACGGCATTTACCGGATAATTATGTTTCAAGTTTCAACTTCAGAGAAGTTTCCTGTGCCAATTTTTGAGGTTAAGGTCTGTGTTTGTGACATGCACTTTTCAACATCAAAATCACGTGCATTTACAAAGAAATGCTACCGTAGGAAGAAAAAAAAAAGTCTTTCTCTTTCTACCTGATGTGGCACATGAAACACCAGCCGCAAAGGTGACACCTTGGCATACTTTAGCAAAACAGACTTTCTTCTCCCACCATCCTCATTTTGAGGAATCCTTCCCCTCCTCCATCCTTCCTCTTCCCCCATCCTTCCTCTCCCCGGCATCTCCCCTCCTAGGGGAAAGGTTTTTTGAACTGAAATCAAGGCAAATCTAAATCAGCAGGCTTGCCAACCAGTTACCCTGATTCAGGGATATTTTCACACAATTGTCCATACTTCATCAAATCTCAGCACAAAAACATGCACTTTTCCCTGGGTCTGGGGGTCTGTAGTCTCTTTCATCACAAAAACAATCAGTAGATACATTCCTTAGTCTTTTATCTTGTCAACCTCTCTTTTCTTGCAGGGGGTGGAATGCTTTTCTTGACAGTTTGGATTTGAAAACTCCTAGGACACACACCTCTGGTGTGTTCAGGAGGGTCTCCAGGGAGATTTAGAACAAACACCCACCCTGCATGTGAGCTGCACCCACCCTCCATAGACTTGTGTCCTGGGTGAACGAAGTTAAAGAGAATGAAGGCCAGTATCCATCTGTTTTCTTACTGCTGGTACAAGGTGACCTCACCCTCCTCCTGCCCTGCCTCCTGTCCCCACCCCCACCCCCAGGATCCACAGAACTCTCAGCCCTCCTTAAAGGCTTTGTCTGAAGTTTTATCCCAGCAGCGGGCAGCAAGGAATGCCTGCAGCAAACCCTGCCTACGGTGAGGAAGACGGTGCCCGCCTGTCTGTCTGCAAATCTCCCGTCTCAGCTGCAGTCCTGCACTGAACGGCAGAGGGAGGAGAATGCGGCATGTGCCAGGGGTCGTGGCTTTAATCCTAGCACCTGGGAGAGGCCTAGACGGGTGGATTTCTGAGTTCGGGGCCAGCCTGATCTACAGAGCTAATTCCAGGACAGGCAGGGAAGTATGTGTCAATAAATAAATAAATAAGTAAATAAATAAATAAATAAATAAATAAATCTGCATGCAGGTAGACTTGATAAAACTTTGATGAGTCTTCAAAAAACTGAAGACCCAAAGAGTTGGTGAAATGGAGATGAATGGAGACCTGTGAAAAATGAAGGGGAAAGGGAACGGGAACTCCTCAAGGTCAGGCAGCACACACAGGGCTCAGGGTCCCCCTCAGCTACAAGAAGACCTCCCACATGGAGGTCTTACCACCTGCTTCCGTAGCAGAGCAAAAATCCCTTCCTGTGTTTTATCCTGCTGGAGAGATAACTCAGTCAGGAAAGTGCTCCCCACACAAACATATCCTGAGTTTGGTAGTCAGAATGCACATTAAAAAATGTCAAGCGCTGGGGAAGGTAGAGGTAGGGTCATGCCTGGGGCTTGGTGGCCAGGCCAGTGACTCACGAGATAAATATCAACCAGAGAACAACAGCTAAAGTTGACTCTGACTCTACGTGCACAAATGTGTGCCTGTGTGCACATACACAATGGGGGGTGGGGGAAGTTTGGAGGTAAGAGGTGAGGCAAGCCAAGACAGAAGGCAGATTACTTCCTAGGTTTCATGACTTGCTCATGGGAAAAGGGTGCCCTTCCTAGCTTTGCATTTTCACCAATTCTTTTAGCTTAAAATATTTGCTATGTTACGGTGACAGATTTCAGCCAAAGATACTGAGGTGACTAGTCTCGTCAATTCCATGCACTCTGGGATTACCTCGGAGACAAGCCACTGCCGTGAACAGGGTCCCACACTGAAGGAAAAGGGGAAAGAGAGCTGAGCTCCAGAATGCATCTCTCTGCCCCTGGCTGCCTGCAGGATGCATTGTGACCCAGCTGCCTGGCTCCTGCTGCCACAACTAGAGCCCCACCCCACCATAACAGACGGACATCATCCCTGCTGAGAACCACAATGGACCTTTCTTTCCCTAAACTGCTCTGATGCAACAAGAACAGTAACCACAACAGGCCACCTGACCCCCACCATCACCTCAGTTGGCCACCAACATCACTATGGATGGGTTGTGAAGAACCAAAGTTCCTCCATTTTGTCCTCTGCCTCCATCTTGTGTCTTATGTAAGCTATTTCCTGTAAAACACTCCAGTCCTCAGAAATGGCTAGGCGCAAAGTAACAAGGTAGCCATCTGGAAAGTACAGAGGACTGCAGAATGTCCCCATCCAAAGGTCAGCTGATAAGAAAACTTGACAAGGGGGCTGGAGAGATGGCTCAGCGGTTAAGAGCATTGCCTGCTCTTCCAA
>LOJH01056714.1:0-11663 GCA_001685095.1 Ellobius talpinus | reverse complement strand
AGAGAGAGAGGAGAGAGAGGAGAGAGAGGAGAGAGAGGAGAGAGGCAGAGAGAGAGAGAGAGCGAGAGCGAGCAAGAGAGCATTTTCCTTTGTATACTCTGGAGAAAGGCCATGTGAGGACACACCAAAAAGATGGCTGTGAAAACAAGGAAGAAAGGCCTTCAAGTGTTTCACCTTCTTGGACTACACGGGCTCCTGTAGTGTGAGAAGTTAAGTTTCTGTTGTAAAAACCACCAACTCTGTGGAATTTTGCTGTGGCAACCAAAACAGACTAAAGACAGCCTCATGAGGTCAGCTGTGGCTTTCAGTGTGGTTGCCTTCTCCTCACCAGAAATGCAGAGGCTTCTGGATCCATGCCATGCTGAGGTTGGAGCAGAGGCAAGGGAGGTCAGGAGACTCAGGAGTGCCAGTTTAGTCTGGTACCCTATCAGGGCTAAAACACCAGTATCATTCATGAGGCTCCACACTGGGCACTGGTGTCCAGGGTACCAGGAGCATCCCACAAAGCCTTCAAACTGCCTAGGCAATCTTGAAATTCTGGAGGAATAAGTATCTGATTAGTGTTACCCTAGTCCCTTCTTTCAACAGTGTGTCAGCACAGCTACCCACCATTCTGTCTATCTGATGGGACTTGAATCTTAAGCATTCTGTGCTTTGCTTAGATGAAGCTCAGCATTACTGTTAACCAGGTCTGATTCTTGTTATGCTAATCATAGTTTAAAAAAATACATACTACATATCTTGAGAACGTGTAACTTTCAAAATATTATCTTTAAAAATTCTATTTTAATGTTCCAAAGATGAATAACAAATGTGCTCTATGCATCTCTACTCTGAGAATCCTTCTTACACATATCCCTCTACTTTGTTCCTAGTGATGGGTGTCCTCATTGGTGAGCTGATGAGGGAGATCGTTCATATTGAAGGAACACACAGAGAAAGGAACCTTAGCATCAAAACCGCCTCTGCTCTCTTGCAGTGTCTTGACAAAGGATTGGGTGATTTCACTTCTCTCTACATTTCTCCCTTAGTGTCGAGCACACAGAAGAGGTATATAGGTGTTCTCAAACTTGTTTCAGTTAGACTGGGATATTGATAGTTCACACACCAAAGGGCTCTTGTACAGCAGACTCCTCAAGGTAGGGAACAAGGATGGTTTCTCATGTCTACGTACGTAACATATTGTTGAGGATTTTGTTAATTTGTTTAATTCAAAATGATCATATAGAGAAAAACCATTAGTATTTGAGTGAATTATAACTTTTTTGATTTTCCATACTGAGGTACTTTCGCCCATGACTACTAAATTTTGTAACACTGGTTTTGCTCAGCAAACAATTGACTCATAAGATCTAACTTAGACCAACACGTGATTATGCCTCACAAGAGAAGAATAAACAGATCCTAGATACGTACATTTGTCGACTGTTTGTTTTGGCCCTTGGTTTTTGGCCAAAGCAAATGCTAGACTTCAACAGATTTGAGAAGTGGTTGGCTACAGTGCAAACACTGAGAAAAGCAGGACCATTTTACGAATCTGTTAAAGTCTTGATGCTTCAAGCTCTACGTCATTGCATCTTATAAGAAAGGCCAAAGGCAAGAAAGAGATTCCCAAGAATAACTTTTAACAGATGGAAAATTTTGCTATGGCACTTTATTCAAGATGACGGAGCTCAAACTACTGGACTTCAGAAAGCAAGTTATCTCATGTGGGGGCTGGGAGGCTGCTGAGCAGTTAATAGCACTTGCTGCTTTTCTAGAGGACCCAAGTTCAGTTCTCAGAACCCTCATCTGGTGGTTTACAATTGCCTGTAACTCCTGCTCCAGAGGATCTACCCTGTCACCCTATTCTGTCTCATGGACATTGGCACACACATCACACACACACACACAGACACACACACACACACCCATTTTAGAAAACTTGAAATAATTCATTTAAGTTGCAGAATCGACTCTTTGCTATGTTAACTGCAGTTTCTTATCTGCTGATGGATAAATAGGCAATCATTAGATTAATAGGTTAATGAGAGATGTGTCATGGCTAAACATCGTACTTTCTTGTCATTAAATGTAAAATCCTAATATGAATTTATGTCATAATGTAGTTTTTTGTAGTGTGTTAGTTTGAAAGAAAATGTCGCCCAAAGAGAGTGGCACTATTAGGAGGTGTGGCCTTGTTGGAGGATGTGTACCATTGTGGGGACAGGCTTTGAGGTCTCTTTTGCTCAAGCTTCCCTCAGTGTGACAGTCAGCTGACTTCCTGTTGCCTGCAAGATGTAGCATTCTTAACTCCACCACCACATCTGCCTGCATGCAGTTATGCTCCCAACAATTATGATAATGGACTGAACCTCTGAAACTGTGAGCCACCCTAATTAAATGTTTTCTTCTTAAGTGTGGCTGTGGTCATGGTATCTCTTCACAGCAATAAAAACCCAAACTATGAATGCAGCTTTCCGCAAGTCTGGGTATATTTTGCTGGTCCAACTGTACTCAGTTACTTCATCTGGGACATCCCTCCCCTCTTCGCCAGATGGTAGCTTTCACTTTTTCCTAGATTCTGGCAGCCTTCAGGCACTAGACTTCCTTCCACGGTATCAGCTCCTAGGTTCCTTAAAAAGCATGACATTTTTATATTTTATGTGAATAATAGGCAAATTAACTGGTGATAAATGCCCACTAGCCCTTCTCTTTGAGACTTCATAGGGTCGGAAGGAAGTATGAATCTATGTTATGGGGTGTCTGGGTCCCAACGTACTGCCATCTTCAACCCATCACGCACCCCTTAATACCTCTCTATGTTTTAATTTTTAACTGTGGTAATGCATATATAAAAGTTTTATTTAAGACAGTTTCAAGTGAGCACATTGGTAGCATTAGTCACATTTTGCAGAGTTGTTCAAACTACACAAACGAGTAAGAGCTCCTCACCTAGCCCTGTCTTGCAGCCTCTGCTAACCTCTCATCTATTTTCTGTCCCTGTGAACTCTGTAGCAACTCTACTCCAGAGTACAGAGAGGAAAGCCATGCCTCCTACAGAGAAAGTCATGTCCCTTTAGCCTATCTATTTGGTTTAATGAGATCTGTAAATGTGGTTGTAAGTCAAACATTTAAATAAACTCATCACCTGAGTCTTGAGAACACAATGTAGCTAAGTTGTGTCTCGCATTGGCTTAGGTGATGTGGGAGACAGAGAAATTTGCCAAGGCCACATAGCACCTTCCAGTACTGTGAGCACTAGCCAGCAAGGAGGATGCTCCTAGGTCAGTTTCAACTTAATTTCTCTGTGTTCTGTGGCCAATGTGTGTTACATCTTCAGCAATAGGGTCTTCACAAGTTCTACGGGCAACCAAGATCAAAGGCAACAGCCTCTATTGTTTGGGGGTCTCTAGGACACTTCTGACCAACAATTCAAGAGAATTTTCTCATATTTTGAACTGCACTCACAAAATGCGTTCTCAGTCAGGGGTTTTGGAGGTTGTTTGATACTGATAGTGTCTTCCAGACTTATCCTTTATGCCCCAGCCAGGGTAAATGTGAAAGCTGGTGATGGGCAGCTCTATCATTTCAGCACCATTTATTTCTTGGATTCTTTCAGGAGCTTCAAATTCCTAATGCTGAATTAGGACACTTAATTCTTTACCAAAATCACCCACACAGTTCTCTGACAAGCTGCTCTAAAATTACAGGTGACACGATTTCCTTTCTTTGAACCTCAGTTTTCTTGTCAGTAAAATGGACTAAAGGCTCAGAATCCCTGTGACTTTGTCACATAATGAAGGTAAAGTACTACACATGAGTAGGAGCCCAGTGATGTCAGAATCTGGTTTTAGTCCTTAGTCTTGCTCCTTCATGACAAGTGAGTCCCCTGTTAGATCCAGGATTAGTCCATGTTTCTCACACTCTGGAGTTGTTTAGAAATCTAGATGCTGGGGAGCCAATGAAGATGCTGGGGTGAATCTGAATGCCATTGGTTTTGACTGAATTTGGTACTGGCTCTAATCTTCATATTTGCATTGTTGTCTAGCATTAGTGCCTGTCTCTCATGGCACAGACGACTGATCCGTTGGGGTTTTTATAGTTGTAAGCCGGTGGCAGCATCTTGAGAGCGTGCCAGCACTTGCTTTTGTACGCTGTTCAAAGTCTTTTTTAACTCTGTCTGATTCATGTGTCTTGTTCCTAAATTTGTAGAAGTAAATTCCTGGCCAAAGAAAAAGCCTCACAAGAGGAAAGTGGTCTTTTTTATAATTTCTGGTCTACTTATAGATAACCCACCTGCTGTCATTGCTTGTCTTTGAGTTTGTCATAGCTCCATAGACAGATCTTTTGGCCCTCAGGATGTTGGGTTATAACAAGTGCTGACTGAGAACTTCTGTTTTGGGTCCACTCTTTATCCAAGAGTTGCCTCTCATGGACTTTTACTTTCAAATTTTGAGAACCTGTGGATTCAAGTTTCTAGAAGCACTTACCAGATCTGCTATTTATGGGATGAGTTGGCTTTGACACCTCTCCTTGATTCCCCTGTATCTATCCCACCTACCTAATATGGCTTTAGTAGCTTCTATTGTTTTCCCACAAAAATGGATTTTCATGTCTCCTCACCTAGCTTCATGTTGAGCCCGCTAGTGGGGATTCAGTGGGTACAATAAGACTGTCGCCTGACACCAAGGTGTGGTGGACAGACTCCTTCTATAGTTGTTTGCTTTATGACCATGGGCATATTTCAACTGCGCTCATTATGACACTTTATTGCATGCCTAATGGAGTGGGAGCAGGGTTCTGTCATGAGGATGTGATGGGAGCTCATTAGTTAGATGCGGGGCTAATAAAATCACCGAATGATTGACAGTCACAGGGCTTGACAACAGAAAGTCTGTCCAATTAGAGAAGTTACTGGCCAGGACTATGAGACAGGGAACAGTGATTGTCAGCTCTGTGAAGGGACAAAACACAGCCAACAAGATAAGTACCCATCTATAGGGAATTTTCAGTACCGGGGAGTATATCAGAATGCCCCAACTATGGTTTCGAAAAATACTTTCAGGACAACTTTCTAGAGTTAGGTGACATCTAAGCGGAGTCTTAAAAGATATGATCGGGCTGGTCAGGGGAAGTGGAGGAGGAAAGGAATCCAAAGAGAGGGAAGAACATGAGAACGACTAGAAAGACTGAGAGCGTAAATGTCCCAAGGCATCACTGAAGCGCAGCTTAGGGACACCAGCTATGTAAAATGGGGCTGCAGAGTACAGACAGAACTCAAAGACGCAGGTCCTTGAACTAGAATGTTCTGACTTCAGTCACATTATTGGTGTTATGCGTGTTAGACTTAGTGTCCACTTACAGTACCTTAAGCAGAATGTACCATGATTAGACACTGGATCAGAAAGCTATGAAAACAGAGAAGAAGGTAGGTTTGTAATCAGTGAAGCAAATAGTCATCGATGGGTGTCTTATTCAGGGTTTCTATTGCTTTGATGAAACAACATGAGCAAAATTCAAGTTGGGGAGCAAAGGGTGTATTTAGCTTATACTTTCAGGTTGCTGTTCATCATCAAAGGAAGTCTGCTTAGGAACTCAAACAGGGCAGGCGCCTGGAGGTAGGAGCTCACACACAGGTCATGGAGGGGTGATGATTCATGGCTTGCACCAGACATTTTACTCAGTTGGCTTTCTTATTGAACCCAGGACCACCAGCCCAGAGATGGCACTGTCCACATGGTCTGGACACTTCCGCATCAATCACTAATTAAGAAAATGCCTTCCAACTGGATCTTATGGAATCATTTTCTCAACTGAGGCTCCCTCCTTTCAATTAACTCTAGCTTGTGTCTAATTGACATAAGACTAGTCAGCACAATGAAATAATGATTTCATGTTTTCCTGAAAAGCAAAAGCCAAATGCCGAATGGCTCCAAGAAGAGTGTCAGCTACAGAAGATGATGCTGATTACATTTCATTAGTGTGATCTCTGCAAGAGGATTTTCCTGCCAAACACACAGCATTGCAATTGATGGGAACATAAATTGTCAAATTCCTCAAAAATAGATGGAAAGTTTCAAAGCAGCAAGATGTGGTGTGACGAATTTGTGTCTCCAGTGGCTGTGTGTCATACTTTGTTCCTTGGAAGACGCTTTTTCATTCTGGGCTGTAAAAAAGAGTGGTACAACTCATAATTGATGGCTGGTTGTATTTTATAAAATATGTGGTGTCACTCTTTCTGTTACTGCGATGGGTGGTAGTGGTGACCGTGGATGACAGGGATGACCTTGTGAAATCTGTGTGTTCAGAAAAATGACTTCATTATCAACTCTCCTAGGAGAGGACTGAATTAGGTCCTCTGAGGTCCTTTTTCCTCAAAGATGTAAGTTTCTCTTATTAGAACTTTTTCCTACCAGCTCCCCCACGGCATTTGACAAGATTATTGGCTATCAGGAGGCAATTGTTAGCTACCTATTATTGCTAATGGCAAAACAGCGTGGCCCCTCTGTGGAATGTGGCTTTTACGTGGCACAGAATCTGCAGATGGAGTAGTAACATTGATTTGCTGCTCTTTGAAACCTAGTGCTCGCAGACATATGGTCCCTGGGTGAAAGATACTGGACACACGCCTCTGTCGATTGGGCCATTAGCAGATTAGAGTCCTCTAGCGAATGCCAAGACTAGGCAACAAACAGTTTTCTTTGGGGAGAGGCTCCAAGAAATCACATTAACCTCATTGACCCCAGAACTTGAGGAGGATGAGGCCCATCTGGACACATAGATCTCTTAACTCTAGGCAGACCAAGGTGTGGAAAGCAACTTCTCAGAATCTGACGCACATCAGCAAGAGAGATTAGCTTAGTCTCTAACCCTCTGAGATACAGTTGTATCCTGACCATTTCGGTGCAACCATTGACACTGAGTTTACAGCTGCTCCTGGGAGGACAAAGCCGAGAAACAAACAAAATCTACCAAGTAATATCAAATGTCCTCCATTTTCATGTTCTGTTAAATTAAGTATACCAAGCAATATTAAGTGTGGTCTTCCATCTCCACGTTCTGTCAAGATTCATTCTTTTTTCTTTCCATTTCTCTGCCTAGTGTTACGGTAAAGGTGAAACAAAAGAACCCCGAGTGTAATGATAGCCCTTACATGCCACCAGTAAAGTGGTAAAAATTCCAGTTAAACATAAACCAAAGTCTCGAGCAGTCACTTAGGAAAACATGTGAAAGAAGAGTAAACATACTCAATACAGATGATGATGAAATGCTTCTACACAATGCGAGCATGGCTGACATTAGGAAAAAGAACAATATCAAGTATTGGTGAGGGAGTGGACATGACACCCAGACTTTTCTGGACAGTATTAAAAATGGGGCAAATACTTAGAAAAAAAACCATTAGTTTCCGAGAGAAGGAAACACTCATTAACCAAACGACAACCAATCCATGCAAACATTTTGATCACACATATGCCGCCTGATTTTATGTTATAGTTGGGGGTCATGGAGTGATTAGTTGATATCTTGATATATTTTAAAATCAGTCACTAAAATCACACATCACAGAATAAATTTCCCAAAGCATGAAAGGTGCCCAAAGTCTGTTCACTGCTCACCTGCCATCCTATGTCCCTCTTGCTACTCTGTATGGAAAGCAGATGATGGTCCTCCCTCCTCTAAGTCTTTGATCCTCCACAACTCAGCTCACTATTCTATTTGCTTATGGCTTTCCTGCCTTGGCCCAGGAAACCTTTAGTCGTTCTTTCAAATACACACAAAGGTTTTATTTCATGAGGCTGCTTTCTAGTTCCTTCCAGGCACAGGAAGCTCCTCCCGCTCCTGTACCACAGCATTTGCTTGTTTTACAACTTCCTCACAGATAGCTCTACAGTGTTTGCCTTGTAAAATAAGTCCCGTTATGGGAGACCTCTGTGTGAATTCTTTTCTGTGCACCATGCAACAAAATCCAAACTCCTATTTTGGCCTGTATAGCTCTTTGGTATCTCGCCCCATATTTCCATCTCATTACATCCTATCTCCCCTTGTTAGGAGTCTCAAGGCAGTGGCCTCCCTCCACTTGTTTGGGGCCATTAGATTTGCCTCAGTTTCTGATGCTTATATTATCCCCCTTCCTCCTGTAGTGTTGGGTGGATTCTTATCTCCGCTCTCAGACCCACTTCTGGGTCTCAGCTTGCTTGGGTTTCCCTGGAGTAGCTTCTTTGATCACACAGAGTAAACAAGAACATATCCAGCAGAGTAGCTCCGCAGTATCCCGTATTTTCCTTTCATAGTCGTATCTCAGTTAATTCATATGTTTCTTTGTCTAAAATCTGTTCCACCTTCTAGACTACAGAATTCATGAAGGAAATCTGTCTGTTTTGTTGGCCTATTGCACAACGCAGAAGAATACAGCATGACGCCTGGTATAGGCCAGGCATTAGAACATGCAGCTTGTCTGGATGCAATGTCCATTGAGAGCATTAGTGAATGACCAAGTTAATGAGGAATCTTAAATTAAAGATAATCATATAGACAGAACTATTTACTAAGACAATATTATAGGACCCAACTACTTTGTGTCCGGTTAAAAATTCATGTATTTCTTCATTATAAAAATGGTACATGATCACTGAAAGTCAAACAAAATACGAAAGACATTAAAAGTTAATAATTTCCCTTGTCTTTTAAACCAAATTTTATGGATAGATTGCTTATCTGAAGGTCTTTTTCTAGATTTTTACATATATATCTATGCATATATATGCATATATATCTTCCACATTGATATTTATATACAACATATGAACATTTTCTTTTTAAATAAAAAAATGTGATAATTTGGTACATGATACAATGTTAATTTATTTTTTTCACTTAATCTAATTCATTTAATGACACTTGGGCATTCCTGAAGAAAATAATTACAGATTTTTTTGTTTATAATAATACAGTGGTTAATGTTCTCAGCATAACATGATTTATTGTCACCTAGGAGACAAACTCGGGAACACCTTCAGGGCTTATTTAGTGTAGACCAGCCTCCTGACATGCCCATGAGTGATTAACTGTGTTGACTGAGGTGGGAAGACCCATCCTAAAGGAGGGAGGCATCATTTCCTGGGTTTGGGTCTTGGACCACAAGGTAGCTGAAACTTCAAGCCTTCATCTTTTCCTGACTCCTGATTGAGGATGCAGCATGAGCAGCTGCCTCAAGCTCTTGGCATCTTGACTTCCCCACTGTGATGGACTGTACTCTAGAATCGTGACCCAGAATAACCACTCCCTTCTTTAGGTTGTTTCATTTGGGTGTTCTACTGTTGCAATGAGAAATGTAACTAAGACAGACAGCAACGAGGCGTTTCACAGCGTGAGTCATAGTTCTTCTGTCAGTTCATTGATGAATGTTGAAGCTATTTCCAATGCATTTACATATACATATATTTCTTCCTCATGGATATTCCTATAGAGTGCAGGAACATTTTCTTTTTTAAAAGAAAAAAAATGTAACACAAAAAGTCATGCAGTAAACATCCTCATAAATTCTTAATGAATTCTTATAGAATAAGGCAAAATTTGAGAGAGGGAGATGGAGACGGAGATGGGGGAGAGAGAGAATAAGTCACAAATCGATTTCTATCTAGAAGGTGAGTTTAATCTTCCTTCAGCAGCATGGGGATCCGTCTATTTTCCTCTATTCTAGTTACAAATGGATGTTCCAAATTCCAAAATTGCGTCCTACTATCCTGTTATTTGTTTATGAGGGTTTATAGGGGATTTGTCATCTGGAGTTCTGAGTCCTGGAAACTTGAGGACTCAGAAGTTTCTTCTGATTGTAGATGGAAAACAAGCCCAAAGAGAGAAGAAAGAGCCAGCCATCCATGGTGCAGCATGGGTCCTCAGAGCACTGTGCTATTCTCCGTGTGTCAGGCTGTCTTTCTAGCCAAGTACAGCCTGGTAGTGGGAGTTCAGAACCTTCTACAGGATGAAGTTTATTGTGATGTTGTGTTGGTGTAGGTGTGAAGCCCACACTCACTGCTTTATTTACCAGTACTGCGAAGAGAAAATCTTGATTAGCAGCTAAGCTGTGCACTCACTGGAAGGACAGATGGAGGGAGAGGAATGGAGTTCTCCAAATGTCCTTCAGTGGGGCAAAGACTAAACTGTTTCAGTGAATGGCACCTCCTCTCAAAGAGATTTTGAAGGCATCTTAGGTGTTTCTTCATACATCAATGACTTGATGTTTCCAGCCTCTTCCTTCAGTTGGATCCTGCATCTAATGATCCCCTCATTAGGCAGCATCTTTGCATAAGTTATGCTGGGGGAAGGCTCAGGGAAGCATCCTCACCTCTTGCTTTTTTCGTTTTGCCATTTGTAGCTCAGCTAGCTTGTCTACACCTTGCAAGGGCAACTGGCTGCCATGAAGAGGGAGGAGGAACTCCAGAATGCCTTAAGTGCTTCTCTGAAGTATAATGACACACATGTTCAAAGGGGCCAGGATGAAACCTAGTACTCTGTATACTAGTGTAAAAAAATTAATTAAAAGTAGATGGCGTTTCTCACAGTCACATTCCCACATAACATTTCCATCATTTTTACCTTGTCTCCCCATGTTCTGTTCTGTTCTTCACCAGTTGTTTCTCCTTATACCAACAACTATCAGAAGAATTGTATAATTAAAACTCTAGCTTTAAAGTTCTGGAAATACATATTCATATCCCACCCACCCAAAGTGCAGAGAAAAATAAGTAACAGCTTAGGATTTTAGTTTTAAAAAACCAAACAATGTTTCAAGAATAAAATAAAGACAAAGATATTTTTAGGCATACCCAGAGTAAAAGCAGCTTTAGGTGATATTGCTTTAAAAATAAAAACTTAACCAAGAAGATCAATGAACCCAGAGGGATCAAGGAAGGTACAAGAAGAAACTGATAACATAAAGAAAACCAGTAAAATATATAGATATCATTTAGAGTAAAACACACACACACACTGTTAAATGAGACAACTGAGTTATTGGAAAAGAGCATGAAATGTGGAAATAGCCTAGTTTAAATTATCTAAATATAAAGTTTCTTGTATTTGGAAGTAAGATGTAACTATTCAAAAACTTGGGCTTTAGGGGAAAATACCACATATTATGAAATTAGTAGGTCAATTTTAAAAAGTGTGCTAAATATCTTGTATTATTATATACCTTCCCTCTTATATGGATCCATCCCCTTCCTGTCTCTTGTTAGAAAAAAAAGAACAGGCTTCTAAAGAATAATAGTAAAATAAAGTATGACAAAACAAAGCAAACAAATCAGAATAGAGTAAAACAAACAAACAGAAGAAAAGGAGCCATAGGAAAAGCACAAGAAATGAACATAGATTCAGAGACATTTGGTGTGGTAAGTCCTTCTGTATATGTATTGCTTTTATTGGTTAATGAATAAAGCTGCTTTGGCCTATGGTAAGGCAGAATAGAGCAAGGTGGGAATTCCAAACAGATAGAAGAGAAAAGAAGGAGTCAAGGAGATGCCATGTAGCTGCCGAAGGAGAAAGATACCAGCTGGATCCTTACCAATAAACCACAGCCTCGTGGCAATACACAGATTAATAGAAATGGGCTAATTTAAGATGTGAGAGTTAGTTAATAAGAAGCCTGAGCTAATAGGCTAAACAGTGTTGTAATTAAT
>LOJH01056712.1:0-11664 GCA_001685095.1 Ellobius talpinus | reverse complement strand
GGAGGGAATTGGGAGGAGGGGAGGAGGTGGAAATTTTTTTAATAATAAAAAAGTGTCTAAAAAAATAAAGATAAAACATTAAGTTCAAAAAAAAAGAAACAAAACAACCAATAAATAGAAAAACGGAATAATTCCTTTTGTAATTTCTGTGAGGAAGCATGTGCATGTTACTGATTATAATCAAGGTACAGTTTAGCTTTAAATTTCATATGAATGAAAATTTAAAAACTAGTTCCTTTTAATTTTTGTCTTTCTCTCTGCCCCCTGTGTGTGTGTGTGTGCATGCGTGTGCTTGTGTGTCTGCATGTGTGTTTGCGTGTATGTGAGCATGTACGCTCATGTTTCCCATTGAAAGCCATCAGATGTGGCTGATGGGAACCAAATCTGTTCTTTTGGTAAAGCAGAAAGTACTCCTAAGCACTGAACCATCTCTCCAGACTTTGAAATGAAAGTTTAATGGGAGCATACTATGTACAATATTTTTAATTTTTATAAAAATATTTTTTGTATATAAAGCATAAATGTAAGTTAATACATTTTCTTTGTCAATCATATTCTATAGAACTATAGCATGAAACACCCAAAGTGAATCCTCAGTTTACCATCTATAATGTTGGGTTTTCAACTTCTTTGTAAGGTTCTGTGCTGGACAACTCCTTATTCCTGATAATAGGCATCAGTTTGCAAAACTGAGAAACCACTGACAGAATTTTTTTCCTTTATGAAATATTATAGAAATATATAGCTTAGAATTTATAGGTGTACATATAAATATATGTACTTTCACATATATACTCTACAGAAGTTATATCCTTAGCCTATGCCTCTGGACCTAGCTCATTCAGATAGAAGCTGTGAATAATGATCTATTTAGAAATAGGTATGTGATAGCAATAATGTTCACCATGCTCTTCTAATGAATTCACTGAGATTTTCATTTAAAAAAAGTTTCATCATTTAGGTGATTTTGTGAGTGTATGATGTATTTGGGGCCAGTGTGATACAACACATAAATAGGAATCAGAGGACATTATTGAGACAGGTCTCTCTTTCAGCTTTATCTTGAGCTGTAGGATTAAACTCAAATGGACAGATTTATGTTCTAAGTGCTGTTACCTACTGAGCCATCTAACTTTTAAATATTGGTTATGGTTAAATATTTATGAAAGCAAGTTTTTAATTATATAGTTACTATCTGATGATCATAAATCTAGAGTATTTTTGTTAATGGAGTTTAAGCCTTGAAAATGAAATATATATGTAGTTCTAACATAATATACATACATATTACATGTGTGCATTCTTAATTAATTTCATAAATGACATTAGTGCCTTTAAATCTACATTTTTTGATGATGTTATATTGAAATAAGCTGTAGTAAAGTGTCTTATTACCTCATGAGAATACTCAATATCTGAGGCATTGATGCCTCAGAGTTTGTCAGTTTTTACAGTTTGAAGTCCATGTTCTATCTATATATGCATGCATACATATTTGGAGTACTTTTGTCTGTTATGTTCTTCTCTGTACAAGAACCATTCTGTTTTAATTATTATGCTGTAGTGATTCATCATTT
This sequence comes from Ellobius talpinus, assembly GCA_001685095.1. Taxonomy (NCBI): domain Eukaryota; kingdom Metazoa; phylum Chordata; class Mammalia; order Rodentia; family Cricetidae; genus Ellobius; species Ellobius talpinus. Next base: position 10,087 of record LOJH01056712.1, on the reverse strand, counting down.
GTATGGTGAATGAAGACAGTATCTCCACATTTCTTTAATAAGGAATATTGGCTGCTCTTCTGAAATATAACTTTGAATTTTGGCTGTGATTTCATTAAATATATAAATCAGTTTGAGTAGTATTTTATCTTCATAATATTATAGCTTCAAATCCATAAACATTGCATTTGTCAATTTAATTAGGTCTTTAAAAATGTTCCTCAATAAAGTCTAATGATTTTTCCCAAAGAGCTTTCCTATGTACATTATGAAATTTCCTTCCAGATAATCCACATTTTCATTATATTGTAAATGCCATCTTTCAAATATTCATTTGTTAAGTGCTTCTGCTGGTAGGTAGAAAATAAATAGGCTTCTGTATTGATTTTGCATCCAACATTGTTGATAAATTTTCTTCTTATTATTATAATTTATCTGAAGATCCTTGAGTTTTCTCTGTACACCATCATACCACCTGCAAATAATGACAGTTTCATTTATTCCCTGAAATTTCTTAGAAGTTTAATTTGTTTTCCTTGCTTTGCTGCCTATTACATTCAGAAACGTGCTCAGCGGAAAGTAAGACATTTGTACTCCTGGCATGTTTCCAATCCTTTCACACTCAGGGGTACAGCAGAATGTTCTGTGTGCTATGACTGCTTCCCTTCACATGGTCGTCTTTTCTGAACACTTCTGGTATTTTTATTAAATATGCTTAGTTCATTTAACTTTTTCTCTGTACTATCTATACAATCACCTGATTACATAGCCTTCTAAACTATTTAATAACAAGAATTAACTTTCCAATTTAAATGACAGTAGTTATAAAGTTAGATTATTCCTTGGCTTCATATGTGATAGTTGATAGTCTTAGAATAACTAAAATAGTAATGCTCTAACTGCTGTTTTTTCAGTATCTAATGGACACAATGGACTTATTGATGCTAACAATGGAATACCAAACTGGATGATTTATCTGCAGAAAACATTTCTTCCACGAGGACCTCAAGACTGGCATGTCATCAAGATGCTTGGTACATGGTGAAGACTTATTTATCTCAGACATGCTCTCTGCCTACATCCACACATGATGAACATGAAGGCACAGCTCACATGGTTCGGTTTCACAAGGAAAGATGTTCCATCAATAAAGGCTCTGCTCTCAAGGTCCCTGATGTAACATCTATAATTATCATAAAAAGTATCTTGTTAGACTCTCCATATGGGACTATTGATGGAATGTAATCCAAATTACATCAGGTATTTTGGAAAATTTTATAATATTTTTGTAAAATAAATGTTGGAATAAAAATGAAATTTAATATAGGAAATATCTCTGATTAGAAATAAAAATATTTTAAAAATAATTCATGTAAACACATCCTAAAACTGGAAGCATTCATGTAGTTCCTTGAACATGTTTTTTACATCTTGAAAGAGACAGTGCTTATTCCATCTTCTACATACGTCGGAAGTGAAAAGGTCAGAATAATAACAAGCATCTACCTGCAAGCTTCAAGCTATACTTCTCTTTCCATACAGGTTTCTCACTCTCTCCATTGTCCTAGGGAAAGATTTTTACTCAAGCCTCATAATTTTATGGAACCTATCCTCCCATTTTTATTTATGAGTTATTAAACTTTACTATAGTAAATATAAATATGCCTATAATGTTCAACATGCTGATTTAGTTTTAAGTACTGGATTATAACTTTTTATTTCAGTTTATACACATTTCAGTGTATAAATTAGATAAGTGTGGTATGTACTCATCTTTATATCCACTCATTACTACTAGACTCAATAATAATTTTATTTGTTTTATATATTATTTCTTTATTCACTTAATGTTATCTTTTAACTAAAGCTTTGATAGTTAAATTGTCATATAATACTCTATCATATACCTTTATCTTATTTTACAGTTCTACTTAAGTATAATTAACAAATCTCAGTCAGTTCTTGTGAAAAATGGGTTTTGATATTTTACACATCACTGGTATCCTTACCCCAATATTAATATACAAAAATGTTTTAATATAGACATATTTGTAGTCATTCTCCAAAACTCTTTACACATGTATGATAGATTATTTCAGTAGAATTTCATGGGAATAAATAACATTTATGTTTTTAATTCATTTTAAACCTTTATTCACTAATTTAACATAATTATTTTGAGGCTCAGCCTTGATGCAGAATGTGTTAATAGCTCATATTTTTTGCTGTTGTTTGCTTATTTGGCTGTGTTTTTCCCTTAATAAACAGATTTGTTTACAACAGTTTAAGTCAATGTTGAAGAAAAAGGCTAATAATCATTCCTTACTTTGTATTTGACATGTCATAGACTCACATCTGCTACAAGTACTTTGTTTTCATTGCCATTGAAATGGCACTGTCTCCAAAATTCTCCAGTTCACTTTACACTTCACTATTGATAGACAGTCTGTGGGCTCTGATAATAACTTAATGTCCCTTCCCAGGGTCATATATCATGAAATGCCTTAGCAACTTCTAATAATTTTTTTAATCCATCGATTACAAATGCTGAGTGTTTCTGTCTCCATGATAATGGCATATTGGGGAATGTCATTATTTATAATTATGGAAATTTAGTTCTTCTATATAATTTTCATTTACTTCCATCTTTATTTTTGATGGTATTGAAGCTTTTCTACATTATAGTGCTAATATGTTTCCATTATTTGGATATATCCCAGAACCTATCTGATTGAATTCATTTCCAAATTTTTAATGCAATTAATAAAGGTGATATAAGCAATAACATACAATTTTGTGTGGATATGCTTCTAATTCATTTGAATGAGTACCAAGGAGTGGGATTGGATGGTAAAATTATGCCTAGGTTTGTAATGGACAGATGAACTGACTTCCAAAGGATAGTCTCGCTAGTAATGAATGAAAATTCATTTTGTCTCTGTGCCCTTGACAGCATTTACCCTTGATTTTTGTCATTTAAATTTATGTGTGATGTTAAGATATTTTATCAACTGAAAATTCCTTGTTAGCATTGAATATGGAGCATATTTTCCTATGTTTGGTTGTCATTTAAAAATTCATAATTAAATTAAATTGAATTAGTCATTTGGTATCAGAAGCATCTCAAGTATTTTGGAGGCCCATTGCCCAGAATTATGTGCAGACTAAATTTTAAAATCTACCTTGTATGCCTTTATTAGTAAGATGTTTATTGTCTGCTGTCTGATTTTCTCTTCTCATAATTTTTAATTTAAAATTTTTTGGTAACATTTTTATTCTTGTGTTTTTGAGATTATGAAACAATTATATCATTTCTTTGTGAAAATCCTCTCATATAACCCTTCTTCCTTTCTTTCAAATTTGTGGCCCTTTTCCCTCTTAATTGTTGTTATACAAACACACACACCTTTTTTGTTCATATATTGCAATTGAATGAATCCAGCTAATGAACATATACATTAATTACATTGTGATAATTTAGTTTGTGTGAAAATATTTAAAACATGCTCATTTGTCAATTTTTTATTACAGGACCCAGCTGCCCTTCCCACAGTATCTAGCAACCAATATTTTAGTCTTTGTTTAAATAAGCGCAGTATTTAATTCCATCTAAATGAAATTGTATTACTTTTTGTTTTATTATATTGCTTTTCTCATTTAACATGAATTCTATAGGCTCATTTCTTTATGCCAATAAAGATGACACTATTCCATATCTCTCATAACCTATAAAAACCATTTATTATTAATTTTTAATTTATTTTACATACTGATTACAGTTTCCCCTCTCACCTTTCCTCCCATTTTCTCCCTCACCTCTCTTCTAAGCACCCCATCCACTCCTCCTCCATCTTCATTCAGAAACGTGCAGGCCTTCCATGGGAGTCAACACAGCATGGTACATAAAGATGAGGCAGATACAAGCTCTTCCCTCTGCATCAAAGCTGGGTTAGGAACTCAGCTTGGGGATTGGGTTTCCCAAAGCCAGCTCAAGCACCAGGGATAGGTCCTGGTCTCACTGATATGAGTCCCACAGAGAGAGCAAGGAACTCAACTATCATACACATGCAGATGGCCTAGGTGTGCTCCTGGCAGGCTCCCTAACTATCAGAAGAGAGTCAGTGAACTGAGAGCTCAGGTCAGCTGTCTTTCTGGGTTCCCCTGTCATGACCTTGACTCTCAAGGCTTCTACAATACTTCTTTCCTTTCTTCAGCAGAACTCCTAGAACTCAGCCCAGTGCTTGACTGTGGATCCCTGCATCTGCTTTCTTCAGTTACTCGATAAAGGCTCTCTGATGACAATTAGGATAGTCACCAACCAGGTTAGAGTAGATATCCAGTCCAGGTACCCTCTGTACCATTGCTAGAAATCTTACCTAGGTCCATCTTTCTGGATTCCTGGGAGTTTCTTTGGTACCTGGTACCTCCTTAACCGCGAAATTGCCCCCACAAAGATGACTCTTTTGTTAATGAAAATTGCCTTCTTCTAAAGGGTAAATAAAATCTACTATGTCAATTGTGTCTTATTTTCTTTAGCAATTAGTCCATGGATAGACCCTTAAGCATAATTTTATATTTTTACTACTGTGGATAATATCAGAATGACTATGGAATGGAAATGTTTATTTTTATATTAATTTCATTTCTTTCAGAATCACAGAGTAGTATGTAGATATTCAGATATTCCTTCCTGTTCAGATAATAGGTATAATAATAAATCACATTCTTGGTGCCATAAATGAGAGTTCCATTGATCTCCACACTTTTAACACATCCTTAATATGCAGCCATTTTGAAAACAATCACCTCACAAGTGCAGAGAGATGTCTCATTCGGATAGTACAGTTTTCTCCTCTGTGACTGATGCTGTTGATTTTTTTCAGTTTGTCTATTGTCCAGTTCATATCATCTTTAGAAATGTCTTTGGATATCTTGTGTCTGCTGGATTGACATACATGCTTATATTAATTCTTTAATATATGTGTAATTCATAGATATTTTATCACATTCTACAGGTTGCCTCTTATACTTTTCTTTTTTGTGACACTGAATTCAACCTGGGCTGTCAGGGTGACTCTGGGTTTGGGATATCTATTCAAGTCTGGCTTGCTCATCAGTAGGTACACATAGAAAATAATGATGTTCCTTCTTCTACAATCCATCAATAGCCAATAGTTTAAGAGTATGGTAGGGTACAATGAACCTTTCTCCTGTCAATGAATTGTTGATAAGGCCAATCCTGTGCTAGAGACAGAAACAACAATGGTTTTTAGCACATGATTTTATATAATTATGGCATTTTGCAGCTCTTCTCCCTTTATTTCAGCTCTGCGCTGCTCTGTCATCAACCACCACCTATAATCAGGACATTGGGTAGACATGAGAGATTTTATTCAGCATCTTTCATTGCAGAATACTGTTTGATTAAAGAAATATGTAAATTTTATCTAAGTACAGAATTACAGATATTTAGAAAGTGTTTTTTTTTATTATGCCACTTTAGCAAAACCAGAGTAATTAGTTTTTTCCTTGGGCCTATGTACCAAGACATAGATTGCTTGTATTTATAGCTTATTTCACTTGTAATCTACTATTTCCATTTTATGCTTCTCTTCCACCTATTGTCTGTTTATATTTTCCTGGTTTGTAGGTTTTCTCCATGTTGTATACTTGTTTCTGAGACTTTGGAAGTAGGATCAGCAGATGAGAAAACATTTGTCAATTGTCTTCTTTGGACTTGGTAACCTGATTCAAAATAATATTTTCTACTTCCTTTCACTTACCTGTATATTTTCTGATTTCATTTTTTAATACCTGAATAGTACTCCTTAGTATATATGCATGATAATTTCATTGTTCATTACTCTGTTGAAAGACAATTTAGTTGTTTTTGTTTCTTGGATACTGTGAGTAGTTTGGCATTAAATGTTACTGAGCAAGTTTGTGTGGAGTAGAATGTTATATATATTGTCATATACATTGGGGATTCTCAGTGTTGATGTCCAGGGTGTTCATAATAATTTAAATTACCCATAACAGTGAATGGTGATTCCTCATCTCCACAACCTGTGTGAGTTTGTGCTCAGTTGTTTTGTTGATATTAGCCATTCTAAATGGGGTGAATGAAATCCTTAATACTTATTAAAGATGAAATATTTTAATCTCATTTTCATAATTGCTAAGGACAATGAACAGTGTTTTAAGCAATTCTTAGCCAGTTTTATTTCTTCTATTGAGAAATCTCCATTATAGAACTGTGCTAGGTAGGTTCATCTAAACTTTACACAAACTATATTCATCTGAGAGGAGGAAATCTTAACTGTGAAAAATGACTCCAGAAGATATGAGGACCAGCCCAGTAAGCCTCACTCCTCTATGGCTTCTGCATCAACTCCTGACTCCAGTTTGAGTGCTGACCTTGGCTTTCCTCAGTGGACCAGATTCAGTGTATGCAAGTCAAAAAGTCATGTTCTTCCCCCAACTTATTTTTGTTCATGATTTTTCATCCAGGCAACAATAACGTTAACTAAGGAAAAAGCCCTTTCCTGTTTTCAATGGAGTCTATTTTACAGGGGGCGGTATTCTTTATGGATTCCAGATATTAATCCTCTTTTAGAGTTATAGTTGATAAAGACTGTCACCTATTCTTTGAGTTTCTCCTTCACTGTGTGATTGCTTCTTTAGTTACACACATGATTCATAATTTTATGATGTCTTCACTGTCAACGTTTGATGTTATTTGAATGAATGTGTTCTTTACAATGACCTTTCTCATACCCATAATTATAGTATAACCTCCATGTCTTTTGTCAATTTTAGTGTTTCATGTTTCAAACTGAGGTTTTTAGCCACTTGGATCCAATTTTTGTGTGCTGTGGTAGATATTCATCACCATTCTTCTACATGAGAAAAAGCAGTTTTCCAAGCACCAATTGAGGATGAAACTGGTTTTTCTTCAGTGTATGTTTTTTCCTCTTTTCTGAATATTAGGTGATTTTATTCACATGTACTCATGTCATCTATTTATTTCATTTATTTATTTTCATTTATTCATTTCATATATGTCTGTTCATGTGTATGAAGCATACTATTGTTATTACTAGAGTTTCACCATATATTCTGAACTCTAGTAGAAATCCTTCTCTTGTTCCTTTTGCTCAGTATTGCTTTATTTATCTGGGGTCTTACCTGATTTCATAAGAATTTTAGGATTACTTTTCTGTTTCTTTTCTGAATTTTTTTAGGTAGTTTGTTTGGGATTTCACTGTAAATGACTTTGGTATGTGGATAAAGTTCATGATGTTAATTCTACCAATATATGAATAGGATGTTTTTCTATTTTCTAATGTCTTTCTGTGTATCTTTCTCCAATGATTTGAAATTTTCACTAGATCATTCACCTTCTTATGTGTACTCCAAGAATTTTTATATTTTATTTTTTGATTCTATTGTAAATATAAATACATGATCTTTTCTATCTGTGTCTTTTTTTTCTTTCTTTTTTGGGGAGCTTTGCAATTCTACTGGCCTTTGTAAGTAGAGACTTTTACTATTCTATTTGGCTTAAATTGATGATTGCTTCTAGAGTTTTCTGGTGGTAATTTTGTTATCTGTTTTAAAGAACATATCATGCTCAAATTGGGAAAATTTGACTTTTTATTTTCTTATTTTTTAGCCCTTAAATATTCTTCTTTTGACTGATTGCTTCAGCTGTTGCTCAAAGAACTATATTTAAAAGGAATGCGAATAATGGGTAGCTCTGTCTTATTCTTTAGTTTAATGAGATTGCTTCAAGTTTTAAATAAGAATACAATGTGGACTGTGACATTTTGAACACTCTGATTTGTGGGATTTTCCTCTGCTCATTTTCTCAGCTAAGCTTGTTCTCTCATTTTACCCTCTCACATATTTTTATGAAATTTTAATTCTAATGGTTTTACTAACATATATGAATTTTATGTAATAATGGTTTGCATTATGGCATTTTCCTTTATAGACTTATTAACAGTACATCCATCTCTGTTATTCTTTTGCCTTTCCAATTAATCTCATTTGTCTTCCCTATTAGTCACTAATTTCTTTTTATTTCTTTGTGTGTGTATGTGTCTGCATATGTGTGTTGCAATGAGTTTCACTGTGGTTATAAGAATGTGGATGAGAATAAATTCTCATCATAGGAATGAGTATGTGTTCTTTATCCATCACAACATGAGTAAAGGAAAGGTCTCTGCGTTTCAAATCTTCAATGTAAGTTGGGAACCATGAGTCTTCTCTCCTCTATGATAGAGTGTTAATAAGAAAAATGTGACTGAGATTTTATTCTCAAACATAGATGTTGTGAGAACAAATCTGTAATAACCATATCATGCCCTGAAGTCAGTAATATCTTATCGAAGTATCTCAGAGAAATCTTCAGTTTCCTATGGAATATTTTATTTAAATTATTTAAAAGAATAATGTTTTATTTAAATATATGATCATTATTAATTCCTTTGCATGCACAATATATTTCTAGAAATTTCACCCAACCATTTTTATAATGAAATGAAGTAATACCCTTTCAAATTTTGTTCCCTTGTATGTTGTTTCTGAAACACTTATTTTGTTAAGCTACTAATTGTTATGCACTTTCAAATACATTTTCTCTAATAAAACATTTTTGTTATTTGTAGTTAATTTGGACACTATGAGTCAGTTGCTTTTGTAATCAGTTTAAGGTCATAATCTCCTTCATGAACTTTCCAAAAGCTACCAACCTCCAGAAAAACTAGTTATTTGTCACAGTATTACAAAATTATAACTTTCCTCCCAAGTCTCTGTCCATTGACAAGACAAATTGTGTTTAAATGTCAGAGATGAACTTTCTCTCCTTTTTATCATTATTTAAAATGATCTTAAATTTAATATATCTTTGATCATATTCTTCCTCTTCCCAATGTCCTTCCAGATCCTCTTACTCTCCTTCCCCAAACAACTTTAATTTCTTTCCCAGAAAAGCAAAAACTCATTACAACAATAAACCTCCCAAACCAATAAAGTGTATTCTCCCAGCTCCCCACAATCAGAAAACAACAACAGCAGCAACAAAAATCATCTAAATGTAAACAAAAAAAGAATAGAAAAATCCTGTGGACTCCTCTTCAACATGAGGCCTGCCCTGGAATTGTTGATATACACACTGTCACTCCTGTAGAGAAAACTGATTTTCCCTCTCTTAGCTGTATGACAGTTAAATTGTTAACCTTTACCAAAGTGCCTAGGTTTTCATTAATTTATTCATTTATTTTTAATTTAGATACAACAAATTAATATAAGACACAATCTCTGGTATCCTGGGCTGGCTCTCGAATTACTATGGAGACAAAGAAGTCCTGTGAATAGAGGTATGTGCTACTTTTGAAGTTCACACAGTTCATTTTTGAATCCAGAGCTTTCTTCATGCCATGCAAACACTTTAGCAATAGACCTATATCATTAGCAAACTTCTTTCACTTTTATTTTTATTGTGACAATGGAAGTTTTAAGATTGAAGTTTCATAGGGAACTATTTTCTGTTAGACCCACACTGTTGAAAAGTTTGAAGAACTTAATTCTCCATCTCCTTCTCACATAGATTCCATGCCTTATTTAACATAGTGTGATACAAAACCATTCTCAAGGTGGAAAAAAACAAATACATTTAGCTTTTCATCTTAGCAGTTTTGCATTCACCTTTTCTCAGAGTTCTGGAAAAAATCTTTCTAACATTGTTTCATCAATTAAATATTTTTTTAAAAATAGAAAGCATCTTATCCATTATTTGAAATTGCTATTTTTTCTTTTGTTTATTTATTTATTATTGCTTTATAAATAATACCATTCAAAATGTCCACTTCCTCCCCTCCTCACATTTCCCTCCTGCTCCCCCACTCACCCTCACCCTCCAGTCCTAAGAGAGGGCAGTGTACCCTGCCCTGTGGGAAGTCCAAGGCTCGCCCCTCCTCCATCCAGGCTTAGGAATGTATGCATACAAATAGACTATGATCTCAAAAAGCCAGTACATGCAGTAGAGGAAAAATCCCAGTGCCATTATCATTGGCTTCTCAGTCTGCCTCAATTGTCAGCCACA
>LOJH01056711.1:0-11665 GCA_001685095.1 Ellobius talpinus | reverse complement strand
TTTCTTTATTAACCAATGAAAGTAATACATAGACAGATAACCCTCCTCCATCAGTATTCTCCATGACCAATAACAATTTGTGACCAGCCTCCCTAATTGATGACAGACATCCATCAAGTGTTCAAAAACTACCCACCCTGCTTCTTGAGAATTTGGGTGTCATGTTCTTAAAATTACTCCTTGTTTTCTGGGGGCAACAGAATCTTTAGAGGACCCAGAGAAAATAAGTATAATTATCAAGTCTTGGCTAGAATAGTCTGTGAGCATCTCATCCAGCACTCTTGAAGTTATTATGGATGTAGAACACTGAAGAAATTGCAACAGAGATATTATGAAAGCCTGGATCACTTGGACCATTTACTTTCATAGATGTGTGGTCCTCTTGCTCTGAAAACACATAAATTTTTAAAGATAACATATGCATCTGAGTTAATACATGTATAGACTGTGCGTTGTACATAAGCTAGCCAAAGATATTTTGTTTGTTTTATATTTGAGCAGGTAAAATATACATCACCTATTTTATGGTTTTCTTTAGGTTTATTTCTTTATGTCTGTAGTCATGATTTTCAGGGAGTGTTTCTGATCTCTGTCAACCTTGAAAGAATCCACAGGCTTTTGTTTTCTTTGAAAAGAAAAGCATAACTTCTTCCCCAACATAATGTATTTTTGCATTTCATTTTGAAGTTAAGACATTTACAAAATATATAGGTTGGCTTAATTTAATAGTTTTTATAGTGCAATGTCTCTTCCAACTATTGTTTGCTCATCAGCAACCAACAATTTTAAAGTCAAAACTACACCATACAGGATCCCAACATCCTTTGTATTTCTCATCTCTAAATCACTTATTTTTCATTACTTCTCTCTTTAAAGACTTTATTTTATTATTTTGAAATGTTATTTTTTCTATAACTGTCTATATCCTTTTTCTTTTTTATCTTAAGCCTACATACACTGTTAAACACACTGTAACCTGTTTAGAAGTACTTTCTGTCTGGATCTGTCTTTACTAAGCATCTGCAACATTTTCTGATAGCGTGAGACATATCTAAAACTGCTATGTCAGCTGCCAGCATAACTCAAATTAGCGCATGGCACTGGCAAACAGCGTGGGCACATGGTGCTGGCACATGACACTAGCAATGGCTCCAGCTCATAGGAAGCAGCCAGTAGGCACGCCTCTGTATGCAGCTGATCACCAACTTGCCTAACAGAGATTGCAGTACTAGGAATCTACTTTGGCTCTTTATCTAGACTTTTTTTTTTGCTTTTGCTTTCTCATGCCCTGTATTTGGATATTCAAGTCCCTACACTGAATGCCATTTGTAGCCAGATGTTTTTGTTGGGATCATTGGCTCCCCAATAATGACATGGAGACTTATTATTGTGAAAGCAGGCAATTACTTAGGCTTCTTTCTAACTTGCTCTAATAACTTAAATTAACCCATTTCTATTCATGTATGTGCTGTCACATGACTTGTGGCTTGTTACCTCATCTCCTATGTGTCATTCTTCCTCAGCATCTTCTCACAATTCCACCTTCCTCTTCCTAGTGTTCCCTGTGCCTTGAAGCTCTGCCTAGCTATTAGCTCTTTATGAAACCAACCCAAGTGACACATATTCACAGTGTACAAAAAGATTGTTCTACAAAACTGGCCTGACAAGATATGCCCATAGGTACATCAGTGACATGAGAGTTACGACAGTAATCAGTGAATTTCTGATTGGATTAAAGGCCTTATACACAAGATGAAACCCATACTTAGCATCATTATATCGCTAACAACCCATGACTAGGCAGATCATAGCTCCTAGAGGAGATCCAACTACTATTGTTCTACTAAGTGGACATGATATTAAATTTGTCACTAATGACTTGTCAAAATATCCATTGGTTAAAACATCTCTTATCCCTCATCAGAAAAAAATCTATGTACAGTATGCTTTAGGGCTACTTTTGCTGTGATGAAACAACATGACTAAAGCAACATTGGGAAGAAAAGGGTTTATTCGGCTTACACTCCAATAACACTGCTCATCATTTAAAGAAGTCAAACAGAAACTCAAACAGAGCAGGAACCTGGGGCAGGAGCTGATGCAATGACCATGGAAGGGTGCTGCATACTGGCTTCCTCTCCACAAGATCACCATCTCATGTTTGATACCACCCCCGTCAATCACCAATTATGAAAACAGACTAGAGATGGATCTTATGGAGGCATTTTCTGTAAACTGAAGTGCCATCCTTTCAGATGACTATAGTCTCTGTCAACTTGACATAAAACTAGTCAGGACACAGTAGATATTGATTAACATCCTGAATTGGGTCAATGTACAGAGAGTAGTCTGGCAGTGGTAGTACTCACCTTTAATCCCAGCACTTAGGAGGAAGAGGAAGGTGGATCTCTGTGAGTTCAAGTCCAGTCTGGTCTACAGAGCAAGTTCTAGGATAGGCTCCAAAGATACACGGAGAAACACTGCCTCAAAAAACAAAGCAAGTACAGAGAAGAAGAGACTATGGAATCCTCAACCCCAAATGGGAGGCCTTTTTATACCCTGTCCTACTTTTCAATCACTATGATAAACACCGTGACCAAAAGCAACTTGGGGGAAAAAGTTTATTTAATTTTACTACTTTAGATCATACATCATCCCTGTGAGAAGTTGATACGGGAACTAATAAAAAGGCAGGAACTTATGCAGAGGCTGTAGAAAAATTCTTCCTTCTAGATTTCTTCTCATGACTTACTCAAACAGCTTTGTGGGTTTTTTTGTAATAACTTGTCTATATTTTAAAATTATAATATAGTTGTTTGATTTCTCTCTCTCCCTTTGCATTCCCACTCTTGTTTTCTCTCTTTCAAATTTATGGCCTCTTTTTCTTTAATTTGATGGGTGGCTCTGTGTGTGTGTCTGTGTGTGTGTGTCTGTGCGCGCTTGCACAGCATTCAGCAGGTGTTGGCTTCCAGAAGGCATTAACCTTCAAGATGGTAATGAGAGTTCCTTTCTTATATATGATGAATGTAAGGGATATTAGATGCAGAGACACATTTTAGGTTATTTTTTTAGGAAGATTACAAAGCTTAGGATCGCTTGTATAGTTCTCCATGGTATTGCTGAGTGAATCTGGAGGACTGAGTATTGACTTTTCAGCTGACCTGTGCAGATCTTTGCCTGCTGGACCTGGGATCTGAGGACCTAAAAGAATGGGGCAGATTACAGTCTAATGCTGTAGACTAAAGACATTATTTCAGTTTTACTATACTTTTGTACACAAATGAAATAGAAAGCAATGATCTAAGAAAGGCTATCTGAGTTGAGAAAATCATGAACAGAATAACATTTAAATAAATGTCAGTATAAACACATACTAAATATTAACAGAGCAGACCTTTCCCAGAATTTTCTCAGGATAGACTAATTTAAACACAATTGCCTGGCATGTACTATAGATTATATATGGGAAAGCACAAAAGACAAGACAGAAAGCTATATTTGGATTCAGGGTACATGACCATATTGGTTTCTATAGCTATATTCTGACATCCAATAAGATAAACATATCTTATAAATTAAAGGTAAATGTTTGTTACAGGAGGTATGAAATCACAACCAGGAACAATCCAAGGAACAAAATGCACCTGAGGTAAAAGGACCTCTGCCTTTCTTCCTGGAGCATCCTTCACGGTTCCCCAAGGCATTGTTTACCATGCATCATTCTTTGACTGTGTTCAGACAACTGAGAAGGAATTTGAAGCACTCGCAGCACAGATGAGAGGGCAAGATTAGTAGAAACATAATGAACAATACCAAACTTCTCAAGCCTGGTGATAGGCAGGTATAAGTCTATTCATTCACTTGATTGGGATTCTCTAGCAATGCTATAGAAGAGGCAACCAAAGAGAGTTGATTGGGGTTGATCTGGGATGAAAAATTGTCAAGGAGAATAGAGAGATGCTGAGAGGTGAGGAGGAATTGTACAGTTACCACAGAACTAGGTCTCAGAATGTGAGATGTAAGTGCCGGTAAGCGAGGCTGCACTCAGTAAAAAGTTTGTAGTGTGAAACTGTTTTCCTAATGGTCCAATTGAGTGTTGCTGTTTATAAACATTTTAGTTTAACTTATGTGGCAAAGATTCAACATCTCTTATTCACTCAGGGGTAAATCACAGGTGCTGAGTACCTGAAGAAGACAGGGATTAGGAGCATTGCTGTGCTCACCTCCATACCTACTTCTCTACAATGCCCTTTAGACCATATGCCCAGAAGCATCTTCAAGAGCATCCCTCTGTTAGGTTACCCAGGCTGCAGAAGGGTAGTTGTCTCCAGACCCATGTGCATATGGACAGAACTAATTAGACTCAATGAGTTATATACTTCAAAAGAAATCAGAGGAGGAACAGGTGAAGTTGAGAAGAGGACGTGTTTGGGGCAGGGGATCCAGAAGGAGTTAGAGGGGAGAAGTATGGGATAGATACAATCAAATATTTATGAACTTCTCAACAAATAAATATAAAATTACATAACAAGAATCTTCTTTGCTTAAAGTATCTCTTTAAACTCTCTGATTTCCTAGTTAGACAATGAAGAGAAAAATAAGCAAGGGCTGGTGAGATGCTCACTCAGTAAAGTTCTTGATGCCCAAGAGCTAAGTTCAACCCCCAGAACCCACATAAATGCTGAGCATGCTGGTGAGCCTCTGTACTCCCAGTAATAGAAAGCTGAGGCCAGAAGACTCCTGGATCTCAATATCCACTTTAGGGAGATATCCAGGCCAGCAAAGCCCAGTCCCCCAAGAGCAAGGTATATGACATCCATCTAAGGAGTGAAACTCAAGCTTAATCTCCAACTGCTACATGCCCTGTCCCCCAAATACAACAGGAACTTATGACATGAAGGAAAAAAATGAGTGGAAACTGTGACTATTGTGTCCAAATGCCAGATGTCAATAATTTTCAGAGAAACAAGAATTCATTATATCATGTTTCAGAACCAATGGAGGAATATATATGTGTATATATGTATATATATATACACACACACATATGTTATATTCACAAGTGTTCATGAATTGACAAAGACAGCTCTGAATCCTTCTGTAACTATTAGGAAATCTTACAATTTCCAAGGTTTTATAAATTTATTTCATGAAAAATGAGAAATGTTCCAAATACTATACTTATTAATTTTCAAATCACATTGGTAAAGTAATAAATCACCCTAAATGTTCAAGTGATAAATCTGTTTAGCTTAACTTAATTCAAACATATCTTAGTGTGTATGATATTAATCTATAAATGTGATTTTGTCTATCTCTGCTTCTGTCTTTGTTCCTGTTCTTATAACACCTAGTAGCATCCCGTTTGACACCCTTCTAAACAAGTATGCCGCTGAATGCTCTTTGGGAAACTCTACTGTGAGGGAAGCTACCCATCTGGTCCATCTATTCTGGACTTTCAAGTCTCAACTGCTGTTGGCAGAGCAGCACACTTTGACCAGATAGCTATATATAAAAATGTTCTGGAAACTTGGATGGCAGCAAAAAAAGATTAGTAGGTCTGATTAAATCAACACTGTAACAAATGATCTCTATTTTAATAGTGAATTATCTTCTACAAATACATGTGTGAGTTCATGTGCACACATACTTTGATTCATATCATATTTCATTTTCATTTACTGTTTCACCCCACAAGTTTCTAAGTGTGCTCTTATTCTGGAACAGATCCATCTAGATGTTGGGCATAAAGACAAATGCGACAGGTCCACTGTCATTAAAGAGTTCAGTTCAGGAAGGGGAACACGCAGCAGTAGGAGAGGGAGTGGGAGCACTTATCCAGATGCAGGAGACAGCAAGTGCAAAGCCAGATGCCTAGCACAGCTCGATGTTGTGTAAAAAGGTGTGGGACGAAGAGATGCAGAATGTAGATGTCCATGTAGGGGAAGAAGAAAAGGAAAAGCATAGTCAATGATGTTTTTGGTGAGAATGAAAAGTCAAGTTACAGCAAGAAATGCATCTCAGGGAGCCGCTGCATTAGTTTATCATGAGAGAACAGGAATGTAGCAAAGCAGTCAGAGCAGTATATAGAAGTGATGGTCAACTGTGGAAGGTGTGCAATCCCTCTGCATCCTTACGTTTGATGGAGAACACAGCTCAACTCAAAATACGAAAGCTGTGTGCAAGAACTTCAGTCTTCAGAACAGGTGCTCACTATCTTCATGGATCTGGCCCAGCACATGCTGTGAGGAGTTCTCACTTTGCTCCTGAGGTTCCAGATCAAAAAACAAACCAACCACCACCAACAACAACAGCAAAAACAGTACACTCAGTGCCCCCTACTCAGACAGAAAACACTGCAAAAGTTGAGGGGGTTGTGAGAAGAGAAACCTACACCAATGTTCTCTGAAGTGATTTCCCTTAGTATTGATTTCTTATCTTATCACTTAGGGCCTAGCCATTAATAAAGTTATTTCTGAAAAAAAACTCAAGGCCCCCTATCATGCCTTACTCAAATAACATGGAAAATTTCCTACTGTATTTATAGAAGAAAATGTGTAATTTTAAGACTTATAAAAACTGATTTCCATGAAAATCTAATGTTGATACTTAGGATAAATGTGGTGATAAGTAGACATTAACACAAGTTTCCTTCAATAAATTGCGATCTGTAAGTTTACTGAGCTCTAATTCCATTTTCTAAATGAATTTTTATAAATTAATTTTTCTCCCAAATAATAGGAACAAGGACCTAAAATATTTGAATAGAATATTAAACTTCTAATAGGTAAAGTTCTTCATTGTCATGATAAACTAATAGATCATACAATATCAACTCACCAAATTCTTTGGGACTTTCTCTAGCAGAAATGCAAGTAATGTTCATGAGATAGAAGGCTTGCTTTGGTTAAAAATTTCCCAGAAGAAAAAGCCATTGACTTTAATATGGTAGTAATTGATCATTTGAGCCCATAAGTATGGGCTGTAATTCACAGCATATGAAGTACAAATGCAAATCCTGTGTGAATTCTGGAAGGTGGTCCAGACTATTTAAGAAAAGGTTTTATCTGACATAAGCACTGCTGAATGCCACAGAGCTGAGTCTGCCCGTGAGGGTCGTGGGCAATACACCCTTTAAAACTGTTTCAGTTCCCCTATGGACTCTAACAGGCTCCCTCCTCGTATGCTATGCAGAGATGTCATACTGTTGAGCGACAGATCACTCCTCAGTACAAAGCAGCAATCAGATCTCCTAATCCCACTTCTCTTTTGCACAGATATTACCATTTCAATGTGTGGCTTTTAATTTTGCTGAGAGGTTTCTCTTCTTCACCCACCCCCTCCTTTAAATCAGGCAAAGAGACAAGTAACTGACTTCGGTTTTCAAAAATGTAACCCGCAAGTGCATAATTCTTCCTGTCAGATTTCCTTTTCTGTAAGTCGGGGCGTTTATTGTGGTAGCACTCAAAAGGCTGAGCCTGAAAAGTCCTACAACATATGGCATACATTTAACATGGCTTGTGAATTAAAAATAACAGCCTGCCATCTGCCTCTGCAAGTTGATTTTACCAAAGTCTAAATGAGAAGCTCAAAGACGACGTGAATGTTGTCAATTAAAATAAGAAATACTCAAATTCACTGCAGTGACCAATCCATGCGTTTTTTTTTTTGCACTGGACTAGTTATCCACTCACTTCAGGCCTACAAATTGAAAGAGATGCACACACTTCAATCTACACAGCCATTTTGCAACCTTTACTTCTTATTCTTTCCTATCTTTAAAAACAAAACAAAAACAAACAAAAAAATCCTTTTGTCACAAATTTAGCTCCTGAAATTACCTTTCTCCAGGAATATATTGTGCATATTGCTTTCCGAGATTATACTAGACTCCTGAAGCACTGATTGAAACTCACAAAACATTCCCTCCCTATAGCTTTCTATTTGTTTTGTCTAACCTTGAGAATCGACTGATTGATGTTGGAAGGTTTTAATGACTTTCCATCATCATACATTTTCCCATCCTTTCACCACTTCCGGAAATTCCCTAATACGCTAGTCTTGTCATACTTCTATACATCGCTACCGCTGGGTTAGCGTTCATAGAGCAGCTCTATCACAAATATCCCCCAAGAGGCAACGATCAGGTCAAATATTTGAGAAAGATTAAAGATGGTACTTTTAGAAAATGAGTTTTGTAGATTAGAAAATAAGATTTTTATGTAAGAAATCATTTGATGTGATACCAATTTCCATGTATCCAAGTATTCTCATCATTAAAGTGACAATGAATGCCTCAAGCATTGTAGAAAGGCAGCATTGTTCTCTGAAGCTCTTTAATATCTCAGGACAGGAGACTTTACTGGGGGGTGTGTGTGTGTGTGTGTGTGTGTGTGTGTGTACATTTCCAAATTGATGTTGAGTATGTTGGTTACATAACAACTAAAAGCATGACATGCTAATTATAGAGAGAATTAGCAACCACATATGACTTAAATTGAATTATGTGGTAATAACAATGAAATGCTCAAGTTTAATTCTAAATTGATTGAAATCTGACTTAGAAATATCGATAGAGATTCATATTTTCTTCATTTAAATGAAGAAAGATTAGGACAATGCAGAGATTCCTTTAGTCAGTTGTAATGAATACTGACATTGGTGAATAAATGGTGCAGTCAGTGTTTTCAAAATAAGAAGAGGATGACTACCGGAAAGAGACATGTCTGAGGCAGATGGCAGAATTTTGGGACCAAACAGCTGTTCACATGAACTCCAATACGAGCATCGTGTTACTTACTCAAAGTTGCTGCAACAAATGACCCACAACCAGGTAGCTTACTAATAATACAGAATGTATTCCTGGACTGTTCTGGAGGTCAGGAAGAAAGACCGCTGAAGGTGTTGCTAGAGCCACCCTTTTTGTAAAAGCTCTGAGAATTTTCTTCCTTGCCAGTCTCTACTGACTACTGGCATTCCTTCTAGACGTCCTGTAGATGGAAGAAGGCTCAATCCCAGCTTCTATTTGTACAGAACCTTTATACCCTTTTTTTCAATTTCCTTCTCTCCCTGTAGGAACACTCTGAGACGTTTCATTATGAGTTCTCCAAAATCCAGACTGATTTTATTTCTAGCTATTTAACTTAATCATATCAGCAGGATCTATTTTGCAAGTAAGTCATATTTCCAAGTACTTGGGCTACAGTGTAGACACACTGGTGGGGAGAGAACACAGCATAATTCACCATAAGTACAAAGAATTGCTTGCTCCAAAATGACAGGTTCTAGAAACCTGTACTAGATAGTAGATATCTTGTTTACCAAAAGATTTCATCTAAAATTTTAAAGAAAAATACTGAGTAACTACAAGTTTCTTTCTATACCAAATTACCCATATGCACATATATATGCGAATCAGGGTGTTGAGTATGAAAGGAATCATTACTTAAACAATTGTATAGACTGATGATTGAAAAGGAATTACAAAATGCAACACAGACTATGAGAAATGCCAATGTGAGATTGTTCTATTTTTCTTAATGTTACACCTGGAAGAGCCCTCTGGTTAGAAACCTGCTCCCAAAGTTAACAGTAGAGAAATTTGAATGAATTGATAATAACTTATACCATATACAAGAGACATTTAATGATAAAAACTAATAATACACAGAAAACACTGTATCAACCCCCCCCAAAAAAAGCATTCGGTAATTTCCACTTATTTCCAGAAAGCTAATAGGTCCTATTATCCCTAGCCAGGAAAGGGCCTATGGAAAAGTGCACACTCAAAATCTCATTAATGGAAAGAGAAGGGCCTAATTGATGAACTGTGTACATTTTTAAAGTGAAAACTCACACCGCAGGAATGCCAACATATCAAATAAATCAATGCATGCAATCAATCATCTTAATGATAGCCTGTAGTTATCAGGTGTAAATGCTACTCTGAACTCTCACAATTACAAGCTAAAGCCCTAATTCCAGGCATAAACAATTCACTGTAGTTACACCCAAATCAGCCTCAATTGCACGAACTAAATGGAAGCATAATTGAAGTTGGTTAAACATTTACAGTTTCCTCATTTATATTTCAAAAATGGAGGCAAGCTACAGGGATTTTGCCACCCATAATTAAATGCCTTTCCCTAAAAACTATCAGTAGTTGTTCAAGCTAAATACCACTTCCCATTCAAATGACTGCAGTTAAGTGAAAACACAAAACAGAATGTGAATAAAATAATAGTTATGAGATCATAACAAGGAGTCCAAGTTTAAGTTCGCATTGTAAATCCTCCACATCGGGTAAAAGAAAGAGAAAACTATTCTTAATATAGTCTGTTTGTCTTCTAGGACATGTGATGGGACATATTCGAGACTCTATGTGTAGATCTGGGCTGTGGTTAGGGTGACTCACACAAAGAGTCACTCCAGTACTTGGGATCACTATGACTGTAAAACTTCCCTGAATTCCTGGGGAATTGAGGTGCTGTCATCAATGAGTCCCCTTTCATGCCTGAAGATGTGCACTTAATTTTTTTTTTCATGGCACTATTTCCTGTATGAGGTACACTTAAATTTTGTTGCTGAGTCAAAGCTGAAATTTTCTTTGTCATCAGTATTCTTAACACACAAGGAAATGCACGCCTCTCTTATCATTTCAGTGCCTAAGATAAAAGGTGCAACAGATTTGAAAAAGGAAAAAAATAAACAAAACAAAAAAATCTTAAATCCAGACAACACGTTAATCTGTCCTCGCAGCTTTTGAGTGGAAGATCCATCACGCCATACATACATAGGTCACTGGATTAGAATGTAAATGTGAAGTGTCTCCCATAGGCTGATGCTGGAACTGCCTGTCTCCTGTTGGTGGTGCTGTTTGGCAAAGTTGTGCAATTTTTAGTATGTGGAAACTCCATCAAATAAATGAGTCACTGGGAGTGGCCTGTGAAGTTTTGTGACTCAGCCTCACTTAGTGGTCACCCTCTACTTGCTCAATGACAACACAATGCTACCAGCCAGTGTCCCTATCCTGAGGCCTTCTAATCCCTGCCTGTGATGTTTTCCTCACCATAATGGACTGTACCTGGAACTATAAGTTAAAATAAACCTTTGTTTATTCCACTAAGTTGATTAGTAAGAGTATTCTATCACTCTAATGAAAAAGTAACTAAGACTTTAAGTTAGGTAAACAATTCATTGATAAAAAGCATTTTTTTTACAGGGAAAAAGTTTATTATACAACCCCAAATGCTCAAAGTTTTTACAATTTAACAGAGCAGCCAACCTATCAATTCATTTTTTATTTATTTATTGGGTTTTTAAAAAATTTATTTATTTATAAATATTTCCACCTCTTCTCATACCCCCATTTCCCTCCCACTCCCCCACTCTTCCTCCCCCATCCTCTACAGTCCTAAAAGAAGTCAGGGTGCCCTGTGGGAAGTCCAAGGCTCTCCCCCCCTCCATCCAGGTATAAGAAGGTGAGCATCCAAACAGGCTAGGCTCCCAGAGAGCCAGTACATGCAGTAGAATCCCTCATTGTCAGCCACATTCAGAGAATCTGGTTTGATCACATGCTCGTTCAATCCCAGTCCAGCTGGCCTTGGTGAGATCCCATTAGATCAGTCCCACCATCTCCGTGGGTGGACGCACCCCTCGCGGTCCT
>LOJH01056709.1:830-11665 GCA_001685095.1 Ellobius talpinus | reverse complement strand
TCTGGCCTGCAGGCATGGAGGCTGAACACTGTGTACATAATAAATAAATAAAATCTTTAAAAAACCACTCAGAGGCTTAATATTTATTACATACTGTTTGGTCTGTTAGCTCAGGCTTATTGTTAATCAACTCTTACAACTTAAATTTACCCCTTTCTATTATTCTATACTTTTTACCACCAGGCTCATGGCTTGTCACCTCACGTCTTGCTTGTCTAACAGCTGCTGTGTCCCTCAACTCCACCTTCTTTCTTCCTACATTCAGTTTGACTTTCCCACCTTGCTATATTCTGCCCTGCCATAGGCCAAAGCAGCTTCTTTATTAACCAATGGTAATAAGCCATATTCACAGCATACAGAGGGGCATCCCACATCATCGTCGAGCCTGGTCTATAGAGTGAGTTCCGGGACAGCTAGAGCTACACAGAGAAACCCTGTCTCAGAAAAAAAGGGGGGCTAGGGAGCACCGTGTTGGGTGTCCTCTGGAGAGAACATAGACCGTGTTGGGTGTGTGCTGGGGAGAACATAGACCGTGTTGGGTGCGCTGGACAGGCACAGCCATAGGATAGATGCCTCTGTCTTGGGTAGAGCGTCGACAACTTGAGCACATTCCCTCTGAAGCAAACCACACTGGCTGAGGCTACACTTTAATTCCTTCTATTTGTCTTCATTTTACAAGGTGGAAGCCTCCTCCATCTCCCCTGCTGGCCCTGTGCACATTTTTAGTCTCAGAGAAGTACGCAGGTGATCAGTCCCTCTGGAAGTCTTACCTGGACATTTTACCCACTTCCTACACCTGCCCGGTCTGCTTGGAGCCGGAAGTGGTAGATCTTCTGCCCGAACCTTTAAGGACAAAGGCAGAGGAACAGAGAGCCCACGTGCAGGACTTCTTTGCCTCCTCCAGAGCCTTCTTCGCCTTCCTGCAGCCTCTGTTTGTTGAGTCTGTGGACAGCATTTTCAGCTACAGTGCCTTCCTTTGGGCCTGGTGCACTCTGAACACCAGAGCTGTGTACATGCCGTCCGTGAGGCAGGACTGCCTTTCCGCGGAGCCAGACACGTGCGCGCTTGCTCCCTACCTGGATCTGCTCAACCACAGCCCGCATGTCCAGGTGAGAAGCTGGCATGGCCACGTGTCCTGTTGTTTTGGAATTCCAACATGTGGAGTCGAGAATGAGGTAGTGGAGGTGTAAGCTGCTTCGGGTAACCGTGTTAGACCAATCTGCCTGCAGCCGCATTTTGTTCCCGGCCCTGATGTAATTCTAGCAAGCGTCTCTGCATTTGTACTGCACTGCTCTCCAGGCCTGCAGGGCCCTGTGCTGAGCCCCTGGGCCTTTCAGCCCAGACTGTCTTTCCTTCCCATCCTTCAGGACCCTGTGGTCTAGCTTTCCTTCCTGCCCTTCAGGACCAGGATGCTGTCTAGCTTTCCTTCTTGCCCCATCCCTTTTACACTCGGTGGTGTAGCTGTCTGCCTATGTGTCTTTGTTCTGATTGGAGATTGTCTGTGCCTCCTCAATGGACTCAAGGCTTTGCAGCCTTTTGTTGTTCCTCTTTGAAGCCTCAATGGTCAGGACAAGGCTTGATTATGGATTAGATGAGAACCTGTGTGAACAGGAGTCTGCGGGCCATGAAAGAACTCCTAGTGATAGCCATGATGCCCTCTCCCTCAGCCCTTTCCTCACTGGCACACACTGGAGATGCATGTGTTTGCATGGCATGCTGGGAGAAAGACTAGCTGAGGAAGGCCAGGCTTGGAGGGCTGAGAGGAAGTGCTCTGTCAGCTCACCCAAAACCTATTTAGGGTTTGGAATCTGCACCTTTGCTGTCTCCTAAGAGACATGCCACCAGGAAGAGATCAATGTCACCTTGTTACTTCACATGGCAGTGGGTGGACCCTGGAAGGTCCTGCTTGTCTTTCTGGCCCTGGGAGGCATTTCCCACAGTCTCTAGTATGCGAGTCCAGTGTAAGCTGAAAGGTCATAGGATGCTGGACATAGGGCCTCAGTCCCCAGCCGCTTTGCTTTGACTTTATTGGCATGTTTGTGGGCGTTTGCACTTCAGTGATTTTCTAGTCGATCATGGGAGGACATGACCACAGCTGGACGATGGGATCCTGAGGTCCAGAGCTGCAAAAGACCTTTGTAGGCTCACGGACTATAAACAAATGAAACTTGTGGCCAAGACCAGCCTCACAGCTTTTGACAACCGATGGGTCTTAGCACCACCACGTTGTCTTCCACTCCTGACCAGAGTCAGAGGTTATGTGTTTGGCCGTTTTCAGAGCCTGTGGTTGAACCTCCTCCCTCACCAGCAGGTAAAGGTGAGATGAGGAAACAGGCCCAAGTGCAGCTTTACCGTTTCCCCCCCTGTGGCCGACTTTTCACCAGGCATTTCAAACTGCATCGTACTACAGTTAATACGGTAACGTGGTGAGCCTTTGAGATTTAGGTTAAAATGAAAAATCTTATGCCTTTCCCCTGTAGGTAAAAGCAGCATTCAATGAGAAAACCGGCTGCTATGAGATCATAACGGCCTCACGCTGTCGGAAGCATGAGCAAGTGTTCATCTGCTATGGCCCCCATGATAACCAGCGGCTGCTCCTGGAGTATGGCTTTGTCTCCCTCTGCAATCCTCACGCCTGTGTTCCTGTCCCCGGAGGTTGGTGTCAGCACTGTTCTCCCTGAGGTAGTGTCCTGTCCTGTTGTAGTAGAAGGAGGCCCTGGGGGCATCCTTCACTTATGGCTTCAGGGAGTGCTAGCCTTGCCTCTGCTGATTGGAATGTCTGTTGCAGTAAAGGCAGCAAAACTGATTGGTACTGAGGCTGTGATGACCTGAGAAGGTGGAGTGGGAGGAGAGCTACTTAGGAAGTGATTGACAGTCACAGCTGGGCGGATGCAGATCTCTGTACTGAGCAGACACTTAGTGAGCCCTCAGAAGCAGCTTCTAAGCCGTGGGTGGAACTTTCCCAGCATATAGGTATTTATGTGTAGGCTCAGATGGATGTAGAACCTCTCCGAGATGCTGTCCACCCTCTAGGCAGAACGACCATTATGTTTCTTAGATTAGAGATAGAAGAGCCTGAACTGGGCCAGTGAGATGGGTCAGTGGGTAAAGGGGCTTGCCACAAAGCCTGATGATGTGAGTTCAATTCTCAGGACCTGCAGGGTAGAGAGGAGGAGAGAACTGACCTCTGCAAATTGTCCTTAGCCCTTCACATGTGTATGTGGTGCACACACAACACATAAAATAAATACGTGTAATAATTTTTTAAAAGGAAAATGAGAGCAGGGACTTGTACAGTGAGTCAGAGAGCCAGCTCTGAGATGGCCTCATCCCAGGTCCTCGCAGTTGCCGTACGATGGCTCTAACTGCAGACAGTTGCTGGGTAAACCACTGAACAACAGCTACATTGGTTAGAAGTGGCCTGAGGATCAGCTCAGAGGCAGGACAGTCGCCGGGCATCTGCAAGTCCCTCACTGAAGGAAAGGGAAGGCTCACTTTTGTCAGAATTACACCCAAAGCCCTGTTTTGTTTTTGTTTTCTTATAAAATGCAGAACTGAACCTATCATCACCTTCAAACAGACATCTTTTGTTTGCTTTCTCCTTCAAAAACATTTGTTAGTTTTCACACATTCACATGTGGCTGCAGCCGCTGATTCGTGGACTGCTTTGCACTGGCTTGCAGACAAAGTTGCCATCCTTCCTCCCTGTGTTCCTGTGCAGCCTCTTCCTGGCTCTGTCTCCTAGCAGAGGCTCTGGCGTCTTCATCTCCGCTTGTTCTACTGTGGATATGCTTAGTGGTGGCGGGTGTGTGTGTGCGTGCATGCGTGTGCCTGTGTGTGTGTGTGTGTCTGTGTGTGTGAACCTCGCTTCTCCGCATTCTGTCCTCAGCCTTGGAAACCTTACAGCTTTTCAGGGACCCTGACCTCGGGAGTTGCCCTGAGGAGGACACTTGGTATGGGTTAGGAAGCACTCTTGGTTATACAGGGTGGTAATGGGAGGAAGTCAGCTGGAGGGCATGCACTGAGTTCTGTCCTCCTGACAGCATCTTCTCTCTGACCTAGAGACGCTGGTTAAGTACCTCCCGGCAGCTGACAAACAGGTGCAAAGGAAGATGTCCATTCTGAAGGATCGCGGCTTTACAGAGTGAGTGCTTTTGGAATTTCCATGCAAACACTCAGGGTTCTGGTCCTGCCTCTGTATTAGCTGACAGCTGGGTATTTATTAGGTCTTACCCTGTGCTAAAGTTGTGCTTGGTGTTGTGGACACTCAAGGAGTGGACTGTGAGAGTCAAGCTTGAAACAGTCCTGTCCACGTCGTGAGGTGGGTCGTGTTCAGGTGGGATGACCCTGGGTTATTGTCACAAGCCAGGCTGACCCCTAGCAGAACCCATCCGCTGGCATCTGGGGCAGTGAGAGACAGACTCCAAACTCACCGTCTAACATCTTCTTTTCTGTATAAATCAGGGTTTTCCATGGCTTGCAACTGTGTGAGGCTGCTGGCTGGGGTAGCTGCATGTTTGCTCTCCGGAATGACCCGAGGCCTCGCTGTAAATTGTGTGCTGTGGTTACTAGGCCTCTTGTTGTGGTCCCCTAAAACAAGTTCAATGTCTTACAGAAATTGATTGGAAAATGGCTTTTCACCCTGTCTTAGGGTTACTATTGCTGTGATAAAACACCATGATCAAAAGCAGGCTGGAGAGGAAAGGGTTTATTTGGTTTATAGTTCTACATCATAGTCTGTCATTGAAGAAAGTCAGGACAGGAATTCAAACAGGGCTGGAACCTGCAGGGGCTGATGCAGGAGCCATGGAGGGATGCTGCTTGCTGGCTTGTTCTCAGTGGCTTGCTCAGCCTGCTTTCTTACAGAACCCAGGACCAGCAGCCCAGGATGGTAGGCACCACCCACCATGGACCAGGTCTTTCCCCGACAATCACTAGCTTATAGGCCTACCTATAGCTTGATCTTAGTGAAAGATTTTCTTAATTGAAGCTCCCTCTTGTCCAGTGACCCTAGCTTGTGTCAAGTTGGCAAAACTATCCAGCACAATCCAGAAGAGTCAGAATTCAAGTTCCATTGTGTGGAATGAACCACAGACTGTCCTGTACCCCGGCTTTATTTGTAGTATCCACAGACTCAGTATCTCACACTATTTTGACCCTCGTGGAGGTGACCTAACATCTGTGCCTGGTTAAAGCCACTGCCAGGGTCCTTAGGTGTTTGCCATGGTGCCATTTCTCAGTGCTAGATTTGCTGATGCCGGTCTTCTCTTGTAGAAATTTGACATTTGGATGGGATGGACCGTCTTGGAGGCTGCTCACAGCTCTTAAGTTGCTGTGTCTGGAAGCTGAGAAATTGTAAGTTTCACCTGCATTGCTTCTTTTCTTTGTTTCTTGAGACGGGGTTTCTCTGTGTAGCCCTGGCTGGCCCAAACTTACTGTAGACCAGGCGGGGCTTGAACTCAGAGATCTGCCTGCTCTGTCTCCTGAGTGCTGGAATTGAAGGTTTGTGCCACCACCACCCGGCTCCTGCATTGCTTTTCCTCGGTGCCTGCTTCTTGGTAAACATTAAAGGTGTTTGTCTGGGGAGTTTGCAGTTAGAGGGCAGAAGGGCAGGCTGTGCCCTAGTGCTGCTGTTGTGAGTACCCACCCAGCCTTTCAGAGTCCATGGCTCTGAGAACTTCACACTCTGGTCAGGTGTCCCCAGGTGCCCCCTGGTGACCCGGTGCTGACAATCTGAGTAAGTGACTGTGCACTGTCAGCATGGGCACACCAGAGGCACGTCTCTGAGTAGGCGGGTTTTTCCTGCAGCAAGCAAGTACCTAACTATGCCCTGTCTGGTCCCGTGTTTCCCCCACCCCAAGTTCTCTCCTGGGGTTGATCTAGAAGCCCTGCTGAAGGGCTTTTCCATGAGAGGAGGCAGGTAGAGGAGCCCCAGTGCAGACATGCATCCTGGTTAGGCTGCTTAATATCCCTAAGGAACTGTCAGTGGCTTCTCAGAGGTGCCTGTCCACCCTCATGACTGTCTGGTCATCACTGGAACTCCTCCAGGCCCAGGACTGATTTGACAGCAGCTTCCTTACTGCTGCCCAGTATGTTGGGCAAGTGTCCAGCAGTGTGTAGGAAGAGCCCCGGCACAGCTCTGTTGTTTCCGGCATGTCTTACTCTTTCCTATGGGGACTTAGAAGTAAGTTTCTTCCTGGTCTTAATCCCAGAAATGTAGTTGAGTCATGTTCCAGGCTGATTGGCACCACAGCAGTTTTACTTACATGGGAATTAAATTTTTTAAAAAATAATTGCATATAGAAATATTGAAAAAATTAAGAAAAAGTTAGTTGTAGATAAAGAAAAATAGAAAAATATGTATGCACAATTGTCTGTCTTATAATTTTTTACTGTATGTAGTCAAGTGTGTCATAGAAAGTGAAAAAGTCTCACAATTGGTTTCCAGCTGTGTGGTAGGTGACACTTGCTGTAGTCAGTGTTCTGTTGCTGTGAAGACACCATGACCACAGCAACTCTTGTAAAAGAAAGCATTTACCTGGGGCTGGCTTGCAGTTTTAGACGCTGCGGAGGTTTGGGTATGAATGGCCCCATGGACTCATTTGTTTGAACAGTTGGCCCATAGGGAGTGGCACTGTTAGGAGGTGTGGCCTTCTAGAGTAGGTGTGGCCTCATTGTAAGAAGTGTGCCACTGTGGGGCAGGCTTTGAGGTCTCATATGCATAAGCACACAGTCTCCTTCTGCTGCCTGCAGATCAAGATATAGAACTCCTAGCTCCTTCTCCAGCACCATCCATGTCTGTCTGTGTGCTGCCCTATTTCCCACCATGATGATGATGACATCTGAAACTGGAAGCCAGCCCCAATTAAATGTTTTCATTTATAAGAGTTGCTGTGGTCATGGTGTCTTGTCACAGCAAGAGAAACCCTGACTAAATCAGAGGTTTAGTCTATCTTCATCATGGCGGGGAGGATGGTGGCGTGCAGGCAGACAAAGTGCCAGAGAGGGGGCCGAGAGTTCCACATCTAGATCTGCAGGCAGCAGGAAGAGAGAGCGACACTGGGCCTGACTTGGACTTTTCAAACTTCAAAGCCCACCCCCAGTGACATAATTCCTACATCAAGAAGACCACACCTCCTGATAGTGCCATTCTCTGCGAGCTTGTGGGGGCCAATTACATTCAAATTACCACACTGTGGCTTCTATTCAGGAACTGCAGTGGTATTACAGATTTAGGGGATGAGCCTCCTGTGCTCAGAAGAACAGGGACATGGCTTGTGTGCCATGCTGCCAGGTGAACGCTGTCTCCTGTAGCTAGGGGACCTGCCGAACTGATCTTGTTGGACATTGTGATTCTAGTACGTCCTGGAAAAAGGTACTTCTTGGCGAAGTGATCTCAGATACAAACGAGAAGACAAGCTTGGGTGTGGCCCAGAAAATATGCTCTGACTTCATCGAGGAGACCCGTGCTGTGCTGCGCAAGGTGCGTCCCCTGATGCTGCTGGGACTCAGTTCCAGTCCCGACAGTCGTGAGACTCTCCCAACAGCAAACGTTTGGTCACCTTTATATCTGACGGTATTAACAGAGTTATACCTTAACGTTATGTATGTGGTGCTGGGGGACGGCCCAACCAATGATGTGCTTGCTGTGCTAGCGCGAGGGCCAGAGTTCAGATCCCAGCACACATGTAGAAGTCGGGTGTGGCAGCTGGCATGCCTGTAACTCAGTGCTGGGGTTAGAGGGACCATGAAGGCTTACTGGCCAGCCAGCCTCATCCAGAGCACTAAGGATCACGTGAGAGACTGCGGCTCAGGCTGCAGGTGTACAGTAGTTGGAGCTGGTGCTCAGCCTCTGGCCAAACCATGGGCAGGCACAGGCCAGTCTGGAAGGTTTACATGCAATGTGTGATGCATGGGTCGGTCTGGAAGGTTTACATGCAGTGTGTGATACACGGGCCGGTCTGGAAGGTTTACATGCAGTGTGTGATGCACGGGCCGGTCTGGAAGGTTTACATGCAATGTGTGATACACGGGCCGGTCTGGAAGGTTTACATGCAGTGTGTGATGCACGGGCCAGTCTGGAAGGTTCACATGCAGTGTGATACACGGGCCAGTCTGGAAGGTTTACATGCAGTGTGTGATGCACGATGGTGCTTTGATGTATGCTCACCGTGTGGAACTGCCTAGTCAAACTGCTGAATAGTGTTTTCCAGACTACGGCTCTTAGAATCTGTTTCTTGATGTGCAGTATGCGTCTTGTGCCTAACTGAGGTCACATGTTGGACAGGGAACTCTGTGGTCTGTTCCTCTTGTCTAGGTAAACTCTGTGTTTCTTGACTGATGTCACCAGTCTCACCGCCATTTACGTGGTGGTCACCATTCTTTACAGACATAAGAACCTGAAGACCCTGGCTTTGTGCCTGACTTACTTCATTACCCCAGTGTCCTCCAGGCTCTTTCTTGTCACAAATAAGGGCTCCTCTTCTCCCCCCCCCTTTTTTTGGATATTGGGGATGGGACCCAGGTCCTCACATCTACTAGATGCACCATCTAAACCCAAGCCCTGTCACTGCCCTCATTCCCATTTAAGACTATACCACTGTGTAAGTATATCAATATATTCTTTATCCATTCATCATTGGGCACTTAGGTCGAGTCTTAATTTTTGTCTCATGTTTTCTCATTGCCTGATTTCATAGTAATAGTGTTTCAAATGTTTTTCTTTAATTTCATAGTTTTTTTGTTTTAATGAGAAATCAATTTATAAGAAATGTGACTGTATTAAAATTTAAAACTTTGTGCATTTTGAAGATTTTATGCTAAATGAGAAGAAAAGTGCAAAAGTACAAGGACTGTCCACTTACAGGGTTCCCAGGCCAGGGAAACCAGGGCTCTGGGGGAGGGAGCTGGCTTCCTCATTCATCCTTAGAGGAGAAAGTGATCTGGGCGACTTAAGGCCACTGACTGCCTCAAAGCACTTAAAATAGTAAATTTTATAATGCATTTCTAGTATAATAAAAAGTTAAAAATTACTTTCAGGTCTCTGACATGAAGGAAGGAAATGTGTTGCTGGTAAATCAACTCGCTTTGGTGGAAGCCTTGTGGGTGGAAGAGCTGAGGATTCTCCAGGCCTCTGCTGAGATTATGAGCAGTTTACAACCCCCCTTCCCCAACATCACAGGGAGTATGTGATCCCTCCTGTGGAGGGCGTACTTTCCTCGTTTTTGCTGAGGTTGGAATAAATTGACTTATAACACCCTTTGCAGTCTTCGGATGGTTTCTAATAAACAGTTTAATGTTTCTCCCTCTGCTTTTCTTATACATAGAGAATTTTCAAGAGCCTGTCATGGGATGGAATGGCAGTTGCTCCCGGCCTGGGAAGTATGTCTGCCCTGAGCAGAGGAGGGTTCTAGGTGCTGGGTAACTGAGGACAGACATGCGCTGTCTGCATCACGCTTGTCATCCCTTCCCTGCCTGCATCAGTGGGGAAGGAATAGCATGGAAGTGATGAACTGAGGAGTGGGAGGCTGGACAGGCAGGCAGCCCGCTGCTGTCTGTCTCCTGGTGTCAGCCCGCTGCTGTCTGTCTCCTGGTGTCAGCCCGCTGTGGTGTGTCTCCCCGTGTCAGCTCCCTGTGGTCTGTCTCCCGGTGTCAGCTCCCTGTGGTCTGTCTCCTGGTGTCAGCCCGCTGCTGTCTGTCTCCTGGTGTCAGCTCCCTGTGCTCTGTCTCCTGGTGTCAGCCCGCTGCTGTCTGTCTCCTGGCACCTTCCATTTCAGTTCACTCTGGCGGTTACTGGTCCAGAAGTGACCCTCTAAGACCCAGGTGGGTTCTCTTGGCTTAAGGACAAGTTGGGGCCAGGCAGATCTGGTGGCGTTGTAGCAGAGGGTTGGCAGTGTTGGATCACAACTGGATTGCTTAGGCCCTTCTCCATGTACACCCACTGAGGGAAGTGTTGAGGTGCCTTCTTGATGGGAGGCGGTGTGTGTGTGAGGTGGGTGGGGAGGCTTGGGGTCTTCCTGAGGACAGCAATGTTGGTGACCTCTTGCAAGCTGCAGGCAGGGAAGGACTGTGAATCATACAGGGATTTCTGCTTTTTTCTGGCACTTTCCTGTGCAGCCTTTCCATGTGGGGACACAGGCTCTGCTATTTCATACTCCTAAAGCACGGTCAGGACAGGGGAGGAGAAATGGCAGGAAGGTACAGGGGCAGGTATTAGGACCAATAGGGGAGGAGGGAGGACATGGGACCTATAAAATACCCAAGCCAGCATCCATTTATTAAGCTTCTAGCCTCAGCCCTCCTCCCCCAGATGAAACAGTTACTTTTTTCCACGGCTTGCTCTCCCGTCTTTCCTGGTTGCTCAGTTCTGTGTTCAGGCCACAGTGAACTTTGCAGTCCCCCAGGCAACTGCTGACATCCCTGTCACAGATGCAGTTCAGCCCAGGACAACTGAAGGCACCATGACATTTTGTCCTGTGTCTGTTCTCTGAGTCCTGTCTTTTCTCTCCGAAGAACCAGGGTGCAGAAATTCTGAGCAGTCTGTGACCTTGGAGGACCCTCCAAAGTGGGATTAAGACTAACAGGTCTGGGGTCTCTCAGGCAACTGTTGCTGTGGCCCAGAGTCCTTGTTCCCTGTGATGTCCCTTCCTCCCCAGAGCTCTAGTTCTCTCTGTGGAGCCCTGCAAGACACAGTGAGTGCACAATGCAGGGGGAGTTCCAGCGAGCATTCTCAGCTATGGTCTGAACATCATTCCTTGTGCTCATACAGAGAAATCTGCATACACTTGTCTCCCTCTCCCCTCTGTGTGTGTGTGTGTGTGTGTGTGTGTGTGTGT